>JARYGA010044659.1:0-25318 GCA_030545235.1 Helianthus tuberosus
TCTTTCACAACACTATAAAATTTTCGAACACACTCAAACACCTGTTAAAAATATTAAATAATATAGCATGTGTGAGGAGGGGGGTAGGTTCGTAATTTTGGACAAATAATTCGGACACCGTTTTAAACCGCCACCCACAAGTTACACCGCAATGTTTGGAATGCTGGATTTGTTTGGTAATTCTAGACAAGCCATGCCACTAACGTTGTGCATAAAGTAGATGTGGGCTGTAAACAATTTCACTGGTTTTGTTTAGAAATTAAATTAAAAAATATTTAATTGCTTAATTAAATAAACGTCCAAATTCTTTTTTATTAGTAACATTTAAAAAATGAATACAGACAAACAATTGCAAATCATAAGTTTCAATTCAATCCAATCTACATATTATTTAAAGTTAAATGCCATTTGGGTCCCTAAACGTTCCAACCAGAAGCATGTTAAGTCCCCAAACGTTTTTTTTTTTTTGCTTCTTGAGACCCCGTAAGATAAAAAGTGCTACCATACGAGTCTCTCCACCCAACTTCTGTTGGTTTGACTATGTTTGATCGTTACTTTGTGGGTGAAATGTCTATTTTGCCCTTTTAAACAAAAATTGTTACAATTTAAGCCCTAGTTCTCAGTTGTTCGACTCTGTTCTCGTTCTTCTTCTTCTTCAATCTCTGAAATCCAATTACGGTGCAATCCAACAATGTCTCAAAGATCAATTGCTCAAAGATCGATATCTCATAACTCCTATCCAGACGCGAATTCATCAAAAATACCGAATCGTAGGACAGAGCCGTCTGGCATCATATGTTCGTGTGGCGCTGCTACTTGCTACAAGTACTCAAGGAGCAAAGCTAATCTAGATCGTCGCTAGTTATGTTGTGTAAGTCTGCCTTGAACATTGTTACTCTTTTGATTTAGTTATACGTTGATGAACAATGTTACTCTTTTGTTATGCAAAGTAAAAAAATTGATTTGGTGAGATTAACAGTTGGGATGATGTGGATTCAAACGGTGGGATGATAAGGAATCTTTTCCATGTTGTGACAACGTAATTCCCACATTGTTGAGGTTGATTGAAAATAAAGATGAAATTGAAATCAAGAAATCTAAGGAGGTGATGGTTTTGAAGATGTTGTTGATGTTCGGTTGGATGTTCTTTATGTACTGTTTGTTTAAGTAGAGTTATGTGAGGGTTGATTTTCAATTGGATGTTCTTGATGTACTATCTTTTGAAATTGAAATTACCAAGTAATGAACGAATATGTAATGGTTGTTGTTTGTTGTTATAATTTATGTTTTCTATTTTGATTAAGTTGTTTATGTTTTCTACTGTGAATTTATTTATGGTTTGATGTCTTATGGTAGCAAGTTGAGAAGCAATCCGAGGATGTAGATATCGAAGAAGCCGAAGATGATAACTTTACCGAGGTGCCTACTACGTATAATGAATCGTTTGATGACTATGACAGTGTCATAGAAGTGTTGAAAGCAAAGGATGAAAAAGCTGCAAAAGAAACGGATGTTCTAACTACTGAAAACTATAAGATGAAACCAAAGGACTATGACCTCGAAGTTTTGGAAATGGCATGGGACTATACGATTGAACCAGAGGATGATTGGTACCATGATCCGTACCCAGGGGAGCATTCGTCTAATTCTGAATAGTCAAATGATGATGCACATCGGAAATAAGTTAGTAATTTGTTTGTAGTTAATCGACTTTGTATTGATTATGTTGACTATTGAAATGGTTAAGTTTTTTACTTTGTAATGGTTATGTTTATCACTTTGTGATGGTTATGTTTTTCACTTTTGAAATGGTTATGTATGTTTGACTATTTAAAGTCAAAACTGTTCGAAACATCTTATAAAATTGTGCAACTCATGGCTACACTTGGCCATTATCCTGTTTGACTAATTAAAGTCAAAATTGTACAATATAGGCAAAATTGTGCAACATAGGCAAAACTGTCCAAAACTATTTGACTAATTCACCAAAAGATCAACTAAGTAACCGAGGGTATGTTTGGCATGGAGCTTTTATGTAACGCCCTGCTTTTTCATACTTTCCATAATTAGGAAGTGTTGCTTGTATTTCTATTTTTGGAAATCTTGTATTCTTGTATTCGTCTTTTCGTTGTAATCTTTGTAAAATCCGAGACTTAGATCATAATAGAATTCATATTTTTCGTTAAATTTATGTTATACACATTTCATACTTGTCTATACACTTGGATTGATTAAACCTGTGACACTTTATTCACAATTTGTGCAAAATACGTTAAACTTGCAAACACATGATTATATGCTCAATTTATGCAAATTCGATACTTAATCTCGACAAATATACTTGCTTATACTTGTTTTATATTGGTTTTATGATTTAATTACATCTCATACCCTTAAATATGATTCTTGTGCTTAAAATACCTTGAAAACACCTTAAAGCATCATTATATGGAAGTATAGGGGGCATAAGTGACAAAAACCAAACAAATTCACGTATGGGGGCGGCCAACCGGCCGCGACCCCCTCCCCCTTTCAGAGTCATGCCCCGCAAGACCAACAAATCTGCAGAAACACAATTCCAGCTACAGGATTGGCCGTTTTGTTGTGTTTTGTTGAGTTGTTTTGTGTTTCTTACATTAAATGCTCACCAAACCTTAACCCTAATGCTTCCCTATAAAACCCAAGCCTCCTCCACACTTTTTCCACTTTGCAACTCACTTAAAACACACTCAAAATGTGACAACTCGTATTTTAGAACATTTCGTTGCGTTTGGATGTAACTTGTTTGAATTTTACGTGACTAGTTAATGTGTTTGATTTCAATGGAATGTTATGTTGTATTATGTTATGTGTAATGTGAATATGTATCTTTGGTCGCACAAAACAAGCCTGGTCGCACAAAAGGGTCCGGGCCACACACTTTGTTTCTGGTCACTCATGCACCTCTCGGTCCAACATCTCTTGTTTTGAACTCTCGACCCAAGGGCAAACCAAGAATGGGTTCGGCCCACTGCTTGTTTCGCATAACAACATGAGAATTGTGTATAATCCCCATAATTGTAAACATAAGAAAACACTCACAAACCCTATAGTTGTTGCATGATTTACACGAATTAAACGGATGGATTAACTCGAGCAGTAAACTGTTAGAGATGGCATGATAAAGAACTAGGTTTGATATGATTTTATGCATGAACTTGAATGTTAATGATTTAATCTTGATATACGTTGTATGTTATTGATATGATTTTATGCATGAACTTGAATGTTAATGATTTAATCTTGATATGCGTTGTATGTTATTGATATGATCAAGGTCCGAAAGCATATTAACAGGTTGATGATTTTTGAATATAAGATGTGCTGTATGGTTGGTTCGATGTTGCACAAAAACTAGGATTGCATGTTAGAAATTGAAATTTGCTGATTCATATGGTCCGATTGTTGTTGTTCTTGATTAAAGGATGATTAGGGTTGAATGATTAGGCATGATTGTTGAATTAATTGTTGTTTGATCTGATTTGAAACTGCCAAACGTGTTAGCAATTGTTACGGAATTTAGGGGCTGGAAATAAGGAAGTTTGTTGCACCTCTCGACAAAGGTTGTGAGTCGAGACCTCACTGTCTCGACTCGAGACCACACTTAAATCGCACAAGCAGCAAGAGTCGAGACCTTGATTGCGGGTCTTGCTTTGACTCGAGACTGGATCCGAGACCGCATAATTTCGAGTGAAAACTGCACAATCCGAGACCGTACATCTCGACTCGAGACAACCTGATCGCACACGTGCCATGCATTCACACATCTGTTATGGACTTGCATATTAGCACAGGCCCAAGTATTTGGGCCGCACACTTGGGCTTTGATTGAATACGTGAACGTTGCTGTTATATGAGTTATGTACTGTTATGTGAACTGCCATGATAATAAGTGAATGCTATGATCAAATATGTGTATGTAAACTATTAGTATACGTGTGGAAAACATACGTGCATTTGGTTTGAACCTGACTTGTGTGGTGACCATATTAGGACGTGGTTGACCATAATTAGCTCAAGTGACATTCTTTTTACCTGCCGAGCTAATCTAAGGTGAGTTCACACTTTCTACAAGGCATGGGATTCCTGGTGGTTTGGGAATGGGTTAATGATTACTAAGGAAACCTGCGTATTCTTCTTGGGTAGAATACGTACTCCCACCCTCTTAAGTGAAGGGTGACAACATTGATATCTGCGTGTTCTCCTTGGGTAGGACACGTACTCCCACCCTCTTAAGTGAAGGGTGACAACATTGAATGACACTAGACAAAACTCTATCATTAAGTCCCTCATTTTATATTGACTTAATCGCCGGGCCAATGTCGAACGGGTCATTAGTTAAATAGCGCTATTAGGTTTGACAAGCCTCACACCGTGCCGCAGAGGACGGGCGTGGACTAATGGACTTGGGCACTTAGTCAATGATGATAGACATTGACGCATGGCACATAAACATAACTACATTCAGTAGTCAATATGGTAACGGGTCTAGTGGTTAACATGGGGAAGCCCCCACTGATTACGATTTGGGAAACAAGGAACTGGATAACTCATGGTTTTCGAAATAACTTATGGTTTTTGGAACAAACTTAAAATGGACAACCAGCTGTGAACTCGCTCAACATTGTTGTTGATTCGTTGTTACATGCCTTGCAGGTCGTTAGGTACTTAGTTGGTGCTTTCATGGGAGGTGTTGTTGTGGAGCATGGACCATTGAGTGTTCATGATAAACTCATGAACTTTTAAACTTATGTTTTGGATTTTGAACTTTATGCTTCCACTGATAACTTAAACTTTGTTGAATTGTTTTGACACCAATTATATTGTTTGGTTTGGACTTTTATTTATTATATTGTTCAATATGATTGGTGGTTGGATCCTGGTCAGTCACGCTCCCTGCGGTGATACTCCGCTTGTGGATTTTGGGGGTGTGACAGATTGGTATCAGAGCCATTGGTTATAGTGAACTTGGTTTTAAAAAGGGGAAAAAGATTTTTGATAAAAACCAAACTATAACCTGTTCAGTGCTCAACGATCCACAACGACGCTTCGCTCCACGTGCAAGACTCGACATTATAGGTAATATGGTTTATGTTTGTATTGTCTGCCTGTTAGTTCACATAGTGTATTGTTCATGGTATGCTTAATGTAACAACTGTTTGCCTGAAACCCTGTATGCTTGCTCTCTTTTGTCGTCTCGTACTATTCACACCTCTACGTCACCGTTCTTATTTGTGCTTTTCTCGATGTGAAGATCATGAGTGGATGTCTCAACTTGACTCAGGCCCAGCTGACGGCTCTAATCAACGAACGAGTTGCTGAGGCTCTTGCAGCAGCTCAAGAAGGAGGTCAACATGTTTAGCCTCACGTGTGTACGTTCAAGACCTTCACGGATTACCGACCAAGTACCTTCAATGGCACTGAAGGAGCCGTAGGTCTCCTCCACTGGTTCGAGAAGATTGAATCTGTTTTCGAAATGTGTGAATGCTCTGCTGCCAGTAGGGTAAAGTTTGCTACGGGAACACTTGAA
This sequence comes from Helianthus tuberosus, assembly GCA_030545235.1. Classification (NCBI taxonomy): domain Eukaryota; kingdom Viridiplantae; phylum Streptophyta; class Magnoliopsida; order Asterales; family Asteraceae; genus Helianthus; species Helianthus tuberosus. The sequence continues at coordinate 5,570 of JARYGA010044659.1, forward strand.
GGCGGTGCGTTGACTTGGTGGAACGCACAGGTGCAAATGTTAGGGTTGGTAGCTGCTAATGCCACCCCATGGAATGAATTTAAGGATCTGATCAAAGAAGAGTATTGTCATCATGATGACATTCACAAGCTAGAGGTGGAGTTTTACAATCTAAAGATGATAGGGTCCGAGATCGAAGCGTATACTAAGAGATCGAATGAATTAGCTGCATTGTGCCCCAACATGGTGGATCCTCCCTACAAACGAATTGAGCTATACATCAAAGGTTTAGTACCAGAGATTTAAAGCATGGTAACTTCAGCTAACCTCCCTACAATCCAGCGGGTATACGACTGTCCCACCGTCTCACTAGTCAGGCAGTCGAGCAGAAAAAGCTGCCTAAGCGTGTTAGCGCTACCACTGCTTCTGATGATCCAAGCGACAACAAACGCAAATGGGATGGAAATTCAAGCAAGGGTTAAAGTTATGTTCAGACTCAGTCTCAATAGCGAAGGACTGACGACTACAAGAGCCCTAGTCAACATTCTTCTGGTAATCAAGGTCAGGGTGGGTACAAGGGAAACCACCCTAAGTGCAACCAATGTAGCATGCACCACAGCGGGCCGTGTAGCACGAACAACTATCAGAGATGTAACAAACCAGGCCACGCAACAAAAGATTGCAGGAGCCTTTATCCTATGAATCAGAGGCGACAGTAGCAGCAAACCCCACAGAACCAACGCCAGCAGCAACAACAACAACAGGGTAACAACAAAGGATGTTTCCAGTGTGGTGCTGAGGGCCACTTTAAAAGAGACTGCCCCCAGCTGAACCAGAACCAGAACAACAACAACAACCAGGGGAATGGAAACAACAGGGATAACAATGATGGTAATGGTGCCAGGGGACGTGCATTTGTGATTAGTCAGGGTGATGCGAGGAACAATCCCAACGTCATGACGGGTAAGTTCCTACTGGATGATTTCTTTGTGTCACACCCCGACCACGTGGAACATACAAAACGTGGCGGAAACATCGGGGAGTGTTGTAACAGAATTAATGTTTCAAATCCATGGCAATTGAAATTTTGTTTTATTCAATAGAAGTGTTACAATGTCTTAACAAACAAGGAAATACAACATAATTAACTAGTCTTGCATCTTTTATTGTCACTAAAGCCCAAGTCAGCCTATGTGTATCTTGATCATCTTATGCTTCATTTCCTGAAAAACACATGTGAAAATATGGTACGTCAGCATAAAAATGCCGGTGAGATACATAGGTTTTGTGAAAATAGGTTTCATGACTTATGCTTGAGAAAATGTTTAGTCATGAACCTTGTTATTTGCTTTGTTTTGTAAATCATTTGAAAAACGATAAGATCAGATGATATGTATAAATAAATGTCAGGTTAAATGAATAACCATGTAAAATGAGTTTGTATAAGATAAGTTGTTTGTAAAACAATGTCTTGTGAAAAGTATGTTATTTGTATAAAATGTTATATATCTCAAATTGAAATGATTCAAATAACGCTACGATATGTAATACCATACAAACACTTATATATAGGAAGTACCAGCGGCGTATCCACCATGCTTGTATCACATTACACACGCATCATTACTTAATCACTTAATCAAACCAAACCAATCAATGTAAAATGTCTATGTTTAATCCAATGGTCAATGTATTGAATAATATGTCAAAATGCATGATCAATGTAAATCATGTAATGTGTAACCTAAATGATATGTATGGCTAGTGAAAACGCATCAACTAAACCATAGGTGAAATGCACAAAAACAAAGTATTGAAGTAAAACTTGGTTTAAATCAACGTTATGTTTTGTGTAAATGCATGATCAATGTCAATCATGTTAAAATGTCTATGTCGAAATGTCTATGTCAAATGTCTATGTCAAAATGTCTATGTCAAAATGTCATGTATGGCTAGTGAAATGTCTCAACTAAACCATATGCACAAAAGCAAAGTATTGAAGTAAAACTGTGTTTAAATCAATATTATGTCTTGTGTAAATGCATGATCAAGGTCAATCATGTAATGTGTAAATGCATGATCAAGATCAATCATGTAATGTGTAAATGCATGATCAAGGTCAATCATGTAATGTGTAAATGCATGATCAAGGTCAATCATGTAATGTGTAAATGCATGCTATACTGAATATGAACATTTATGCGGTGTTGTTATAATGCATACATCCAAGCCTTGCGACTGTGGTGATAAACCCTTAAACAAATTAAAGGTCTATCTGTGTAAATATCATCGAATTCGGTCATTCCTTTCTGTCCCCTTTCCCTGGGATGTCCGGAACGGGAGTTGTCAATTCCTATGGTACCACTACCTACTAACGAACGGCGTAGCTAATGTTAATGAATGTATTGTCCCATGTAAACAAACCAAATGTCATACCAAAATGTAGGCATGTGATGAAATGAATCTGTACTAAGTATGCAACAAATGAACATACATAGCATGTGATGTGATGTGATGTAAAACAATGTACTAAGTAATGCACACTATGGGCACACCTAGCATAAAATGTCATGTAAAACAATGTACTAAGTAATGCACACAATGGGCACACCTAGCATGAAATGTAATGTAAAACGATGTACCAAGTAATGCACACAGTGGGCACACCTAGCATGAAATGAAATGTAAAACGATGTACCAAGTAATGCACACAATGGGCACACCTAGCATAAAATGTAATGAAATCATGTACTATAATGTACTAACGAACATAGCATGTATATGATGTGAAAACAGGAAAGCATGAAAGTAACAAGTAGGCACATGTGTTCCACCCCAAAACAGTTTGGAAAACAGTAAAAGAGGGGTCTATGTACTCACTTGAGATTGCTCAGTTGTCTAAAGATAACCACCAAACAGTGCTAGAGATCTCGGAATCAAACGGCACCTAATATAGGTAACTATGTTAATTAACCGGACCTAGATCGGAAGATCGGGTAGCATTAGGGTTGGTAAACCAAACGAGTGTAGAGACTCGTGTCATTTGGTTTAACAAAGCCTACATGCTAAATGAAACTTAACCTAACTGCTTACGACCCATTACGACCCGTTTAGGTAGCTTATGCTACTTTAACGCGTCGTTCGTGTGAAACGCGTTCGGACCGCCTAACTAGCCCTATGACAAGTGTTATATGCCTAAACATATTACATAATCAGTTATGTGACAAAGGTTTAGGTTACATATGCTTAATTACCAATTATACATGAAAAGGGTATTCTGGTAATTTACCTAAGGCATATAAACTACCTATCATACAACTACTTAAACGATGTGACCATAGGGTATAACCTCGGAAGGTTATTCCCTACCTACTATGGTCACCTAAATGTGTTTGGTCGGATCCTAATGATCGACCAAACTGGGTCGGGTTCGAGGTATAAGCGATTTATCAGATCGCTTACCCTACGACCCTAGACAACGTGGTAATCAGTAGGCATAGTCCCAAGGGACTATAACCAACGTGATTACACTCACGTTGCGAAGTTCAAACGAACTTCGCATTGACCATTACTGGTCAACGCTGAAAGTCAAACAAAGTTTGACTTTCTGACTCGAAAAGTAGTAAAAATAAGGAAAAGAACGAAAGAATACTTACGAAGGGTCCCCGAATGCTAATCTCGATCCAAGAACTCAGGTATGAAACAATGGTTTCAACTTAGAGCTCTCAAATCAGAATTCTTGTGCAAAATGAGGTTGTGTGGGTTGGGTATTTATAGGAATACCCGAACCGTTAGGATCGTTTCATGGAAAACGTGCCATGATCCAACCCGTACACTTGTCGGAACCTTATGGAAGCTACATATGCTCCTTATCTTAGTGACTAAGCAACTTAGAACATGTGGTGGTGGTTAAATCTGCTGAAAACAGGCTGTTAAAAACTCTGAATCTGGTCAGAACACCCCATACGCATCGTAGGGTATAAACACCATACGCATCGTATGGGTGTACTTTGGCAGATTTACACTTTTGGTCCCTGAACTGTATTTAGGTCATTTTTTACACGTTTAAGGCCCGTTAACCCCATTTCAAAGCTCTAAAATGAAGTTAAAGTATAGGGAACTTAAAGCATGTTCAAAAATATCTCGGATGTCGGTTCGTTTGGCCGTACGATCGCGATGTTCGCTTAATTACGACGGAATGCGCACAAGCGCGAAAAACGATCCAAATGACGCGACGAATGGATTTTTCTTAAGGCGAACCATAAAATATAATGTAGTCATGCTTACATAAATTTTTGGATGTCCGGATGTATTCAGAACGTAAGTTATGCGCGAAAATGCAAACTTGTGCACTTTTTGACACTTTTAGTCCCTGAATGACCCAAAAGTTTATTTTAGCATACCGAACCCCTCAAAGCCTATTTCTAAGCTATATAAAGGATATTTATGGTATGTTTAACTTATGGTCATGTTCCGGAATGTTCGTTACAGTTCAAATTGACATACTTTCGCAGTTTGTCATATTTAGTCCCTGTAAGCGAATTAGCTTGTTTTTGCCATACCAAAGCCTTCAAAACTTATTTCTAAGTTATGTAAAGGTTAATTAAGGTATGTTAAGACTATGTCACTATTCCGGAGTGTTTGTTGCATTAAACTGGTTATATTTACGCATCGGTGCGCGTATAACCTTCCAGAAAGCGATTTAGAGTTTGGAATTGAACAAAAATTGATATGTGCAATTGATACACATATTTTTACAAATCCCAAGTATGAAATACAATATTTCATTGGTTTGGTATTTGTTTGATGGCCGTGGAGGCACAGGTGTTACAGTCTCCCCTACTTTAGGAAATTTCGTCCCGAAATTTATTTTAGAGGAAACTTGTGAGAGTTTAAAACATGAAGTTGAAAAGATCGAACAACATTGGTTAAGGTTCTTGAACTTCTAGTAACCTTAATAACATTATGTTTGCAATGTAAGAGGGACACTTATATACAAGTATATAAAGCGTCATTGGTGCGTCCACCGTACCTCCATTACATCGTTCTCATTTCGTTATTGTTGTCACTATCGGTTCTTACACATAATAAATCTTACTGTGGTTACCGTGCACCGAATCTCATAATTATGTACGCGTCCATAATCAGACAATTCCTTGCACAGTTTACACAGTCTATTTTATAATGTGCAGGGGAAAACCAAATGAACAATCCTGTGATGAGTGTGACTAGACCGCCATAGAGTCCTTTTAATTAAATCAATAATTGATCTAAATAGACTATCAAGGAGTCTGTCCAGCTACATCACTAGATGTCGTTCTTTAACCAAATTGTGAATCAATCTTTTTGATTAGACCACTAAAGGGTCTCTTATGAATCATGGAGCGGTACAATATAATCCAAGGGTCTTAACTATTACATAGAAGCCCATTAAGGATTTAAGGTAGTACCTTTTGAATATCCTACTATGAATCCCTCATATGAAGATATGAAAGATTCTACGAGGATTTGGATAACGAATATCCAGAGTATACCAAAAACACAAAAATGTATAAATGAAAACACAAAATATGTAAATACATAGTCATATAACCACAAAATTGTTTGTTAATTTGTCTTGTTACTTGCGTACATGCATTTAAAGCACACTAGGAATCCATTCAGCGGATTTCATTTAGTACTTTAAACGTTATCAAGAATCTAACTATAAAGATAGAAAGATTTTTGAAGAGAAAATTCGATTTCAATTATAAAGAACCGAAATGTTCGAATTAAGGTACATAAGGAATCCAATTAAGGACTCTGATTTGAATATGATGATCATCCACAAGGGTCTAATTATGGAGATAAAAAGATCCCATATGGATTTTAGAAGTTGAAGATGCTTTGAATTCTTGCACGTGATGTGCTTAAGTCAAAACATGAAGTAAAATGCTTATGAGGTTGAGATGCTAGATATGTCAAGGCGACATATGAAGCAGAATTTGAAGGTTAAGTAAATGTGTGAGGAAAATATATTTGGAAAACTATGCATGGGAAAAAAAATTGTTTTTGAAACCTTATATATAATATTTTGAAATAAAGTAGGTGTATTAGATAGATATATTTACAAAAATGTTTTAAAATCATGCGAGATGAATTTTGAAATTATGTATAAGGTTTTTGAAAGACATGAATGGTGCTTTTCGAAATCATGCACTTGATCAGAAAATGTATTGTGTTAATATTGTCTTCAGACTATATGAAATATTTTGAAATTAGAAAGGTTGGTTTTGATAACATGGCCAATGTTTTTGAAATAACATAGACAATGCATCTAGAAAAATTGTTTTCAAACTATATGAAATGTTTTGAGATCACGAAGATTGTTTTTGAAATACTGGTACTGTGTATGTTGAAAAATCGAAACGTAATGGGTATGAGATTTGAAAATACCCTTAGGTATCTAACCAAGGATTTAAAAGCACAGATGTGCGAAAAGTACGATTACTCATAATGTCACTTAATTTTCTGTACTTTGTTTCTTAGAGTGAAACGAGTACTTAAAATTTTCGAGGGAATCATGAGCAATCATTTGAAAGAGAGAAATCACAAGAGTAGTTTGTAAGGTACATAGTTCTTTGATGTAGGTATCATAGGAAAAGTCATACACGCATGTAATTATACTTGTATATCAGAATTGTGAACAACAACTTTTATTTATGAACGAGACATATTGTTTCACAATACACGAAAACAAAAGAAACAAAGGCATAAGACAGCAACATCCTTTGTTCAGCTAAATGCTCATCCGTGGGTCGGATTTGCATTAGCTAGCTTTGGGCATTGGTTTCTGTAGTGGGTCAGATCCCCACAATTGTAACAGGCACCAGGTGGGTAGTGTGGTCGTGCAGCTTGACCCTGTTGCTGAGCAAGAGGCTGAGCAACTTGTCGAGCCGGGTTCTGAACCGCGGGATTCTGAGCAGACCGACAAAAATTGGCAAGATGGCCTGACTTCCCACAGTTAGTACAGAAACGGCATGGAAGTTGCGGCTGGTGGTGACTGTTGCATCTATTGCACAACGGTGCATTCCCTGAATAGGGTTTCTTCGCTGGAGGCTGTGCGGGTTGGTTGGGAGCTGCCTGGTTAGCTTGGGCAGTGACAGCATAGTTTTGGGAAGCCTTACGCTTCTTTGCCCTCTTCGAAGAACCAGAGTCCTTTCCATTCTTGTTTTGACCCTTCTTGCTATCCCCCTTGTCAGCCAACTGTTTCTTGCCCTTGTCACCCTTCCGGTGTAACTTGTTCTTCCTGATCTGCGACTCAGTCAGCGTTGCTGATAACTCGATTGCCTGACGAAGTGTGGCAGGGTTACTACCAGTAAGGATGTCTTGTACCGAGTCGGGTAGGCCGTCGATGTATCTCTCGATAGCCTTGTCGAGTGGGGTAACCATAGTCGGACAAAGCAGACTCAACTCTTCAAACCGATCAGTATAAGCCCTGTGCTCACCACTATCTTGCTTCAAATCATCAAATTCCTTCTCCAAAGCTCGCTGCTCATGACGAGGACAGAATTCCCTCATCATAAGGGCTCTAAGCTCAGCCCATGTCTGTGCAAGAGCAACTTCTGCACCCCTGTCTCTCATAATCCCGTTCCACCATGTCAAAGCCCTTTTCTGAAATACGCTCGAAGCAAACTCGACCTTGCGATTATCCGGACACTGCACATGGCGGAAAGTATTCTCACTGCTCTCGAACCACTGAAGAAGCCCAGTCGCTCCTTCAGAACCACTAAACTTGAGTGGTTTAGCCTGATTAAAATCCTTGTACTTGCATGGAACATTGTTGTTGTTGTTATTGTTGGCTTGGTTCCATTGAGCAAAGAGATTTGGAAATTGAGCAGCCATCTGCTGCGCAATAATTTCTGCCAGCTCGGCAGTCTCTATCTGGCTTTCGCGTCGAGGAGGCATTCTGAAAGAGGGAACATGAAAGGAAACGAGAGAGAGAATTAGACGAAAAGAATGAGATGAAACAAATCTGATGAAAGCAAGGATAGTGGTCATTTGTTTGTTACTACAAAGCAACAAACGACACACAGTGACAAATCAAAGTAAATGGGTCGAAAATAATGTATCGCGAAGACATGCTCGCCTATAAGTGAACACTCATCCCAAGAATTCCCAGGTAAGCACAACTGGTCTCGCGTCTGATGAGATGTATACGAAGTGCTTGCCTAGACAGAAAACCCAGAATACAGGCATTCACCCTTTCAGTTTGCACGTGTTCACATTATTTAAAACCCAAAACTTTGCTGAGATTTTGAAAATTCAAAGGGGTTCAAAACCATATAACAGAGGGTTCAAAACCTTGTAATCAATCATCCTAGAACAGATGATTAGTTTTCCAAGCGGTTTTGAAATTTATGTTCTTGTTGTGGTTGTCACCTAAGGATAGGTGACAGTATTGTTTTATGACTAAACGCAAGTAAACTCGCGTTAGGGTCCTAGAAAGGTTATAGACTAGGTCAAAGCATTACTAATAACCTAATTCCCTATAACCATGAGCTCTGATACCATCTTTTCTGTCACACCCCGACCACGTGGAACATACAAAACGTGGCGGAAACATCGGGGAGTGTTGTAACAGAATTAATGTTTCAAATCCATGGCAATTGAAATTTTGTTTTATTCAATAGAAGTGTTACAATGTCTTAACAAACAAGGAAATACAACATAATTAACTAGTCTTGCATCTTTTATTGTCACTAAAGCCCAAGTCAGCCTATGTGTATCTTGATCATCTTATGCTTCATTTCCTGAAAAACACATGTGAAAATATGGTACGTCAGCATAAAAATGCCGGTGAGATACATAGGTTTTGTGAAAATAGGTTTCATGACTTATGCTTGAGAAAATGTTTAGTCATGAACCTTGTTATTTGCTTTGTTTTGTAAATCATTTGAAAAACGATAAGATCAGATGATATGTATAAATAAATGTCAGGTTAAATGAATAACCATGTAAAATGAGTTTGTATAAGATAAGTTGTTTGTAAAACAATGTCTTGTGAAAAGTATGTTATTTGTATAAAATGTTATATATCTCAAATTGAAATGATTCAAATAACGCTACGATATGTAATACCATACAAACACTTATATATAGGAAGTACCAGCGGCGTATCCACCATGCTTGTATCACATTACACACGCATCATTACTTAATCACTTAATCAAACCAAACCAATCAATGTAAAATGTCTATGTTTAATCCAATGGTCAATGTATTGAATAATATGTCAAAATGCATGATCAATGTAAATCATGTAATGTGTAACCTAAATGATATGTATGGCTAGTGAAAACGCATCAACTAAACCATAGGTGAAATGCACAAAAACAAAGTATTGAAGTAAAACTTGGTTTAAATCAACGTTATGTTTTGTGTAAATGCATGATCAATGTCAATCATGTTAAAATGTCTATGTCGAAATGTCTATGTCAAATGTCTATGTCAAAATGTCTATGTCAAAATGTCATGTATGGCTAGTGAAATGTCTCAACTAAACCATATGCACAAAAGCAAAGTATTGAAGTAAAACTGTGTTTAAATCAATATTATGTCTTGTGTAAATGCATGATCAAGGTCAATCATGTAATGTGTAAATGCATGATCAAGGTCAATCATGTAATGTGTAAATGCATGATCAAGGTCAATCATGTAATGTGTAAATGCATGATCAAGGTCAATCATGTAATGTGTAAATGCATGCTATACTGAATATGAACATTTATGCGGTGTTGTTATAATGCATACATCCAAGCCTTGCGACTGTGGTGATAAACCCTTAAACAAATTAAAGGTCTATCTGTGTAAATATCATCGAATTCGGTCATTCCTTTCTGTCCCCTTTCCCTGGGATGTCCGGAACGGGAGTTGTCAATTCCTATGGTACCACTACCTACTAACGAACGGCGTAGCTAATGTTAATGAATGTATTGTCCCATGTAAACAAACCAAATGTCATACCAAAATGTAGGCATGTGATGAAATGAATCTGTACTAAGTATGCAACAAATGAACATACATAGCATGTGATGTGATGTGATGTAAAACAATGTACTAAGTAATGCACACTATGGGCACACCTAGCATAAAATGTCATGTAAAACAATGTACTAAGTAATGCACACAATGGGCACACCTAGCATGAAATGTAATGTAAAACGATGTACCAAGTAATGCACACAGTGGGCACACCTAGCATGAAATGAAATGTAAAACGATGTACCAAGTAATGCACACAATGGGCACACCTAGCATAAAATGTAATGAAATCATGTACTATAATGTACTAACGAACATAGCATGTATATGATGTGAAAACAGGAAAGCATGAAAGTAACAAGTAGGCACATGTGTTCCACCCCAAAACAGTTTGGAAAACAGTAAAAGAGGGGTCTATGTACTCACTTGAGATTGCTCAGTTGTCTAAAGATAACCACCAAACAGTGCTAGAGATCTCGGAATCAAACGGCACCTAATATAGGTAACTATGTTAATTAACCGGACCTAGATCGGAAGATCGGGTAGCATTAGGGTTGGTAAACCAAACGAGTGTAGAGACTCGTGTCATTTGGTTTAACAAAGCCTACATGCTAAATGAAACTTAACCTAACTGCTTACGACCCATTACGACCCGTTTAGGTAGCTTATGCTACTTTAACGCGTCGTTCGTGTGAAACGCGTTCGGACCGCCTAACTAGCCCTATGACAAGTGTTATATGCCTAAACATATTATATAATCAGTTATGTGACAAAGGTTTAGGTTACATATGCTTAATTACCAATTATACATGAAAAGGGTATTCTGGTAATTTACCTAAGGCATATAAACTACCTATCATACAACTACTTAAACGATGTGACCATAGGGTATAACCTCGGAAGGTTATTCCCTACCTACTATGGTCACCTAAATGTGTTTGGTCGGATCCTAATGATCGACCAAACTGGGTCGGGTTCGAGGTATAAGCGATTTATCAGATCGCTTACCCTACGACCCTAGACAACGTGGTAATCAGTAGGCATAGTCCCAAGGGACTATAACCAACGTGATTACACTCACGTTGCGAAGTTCAAACGAACTTCGCATTGACCATTACTGGTCAACGCACAAAGTTTGACTTTCTGACTCGAAAAGCAGTAAAAATAAGGAAAAGAACGAAAGAATACTTACGAAGGGTCCCCGAATGCTAATCTCGATCCAAGAACTCAGGTATGAAACAATGGTTTCAACTTAGAGCTCTCAAATCAGAATTCTTGTGCAAAATGAGGTTGTGTGGGTTGGGTATTTATAGGAATACCCGAACCGTTAGGATCGTTTCATGGAAAACGTGCCATGATCCAACCCGTACACTTGTCGGAACCTTATGGAAGCTACATATGCTCCTTATCTTAGTGACTAAGCAACTTAGAACATGTGGTGGTGGTTAAATCTGCTGAAAACAGGCTGTTAAAAACTCTGAATCTGGTCAGAACACCCCATACGCATCGTAGGGTATAAACACCATACGCATCGTATGGGTGTACTTTGGCAGATTTACACTTTTGGTCCCTGAACTGTATTTAGGTCATTTTTTACACGTTTAAGGCCCGTTAACCCCATTTCAAAGCTCTAAAATGAAGTTAAAGTATAGGGAACTTAAAGCATGTTCAAAAATATCTCGGATGTCGGTTCGTTTGGCCGTACGATCGCGATGTTCGCTTAATTACGACGGAATGCGCACAAGCGCGAAAAACGATCCAAATGACGCGACGAATGGATTTTTCTTAAGGCGAACCATAAAATATAATGTAGTCATGCTTACATAAATTTTTGGATGTCCGGATGTATTCAGAACGTAAGTTATGCGCGAAAATGCAAACTTGTGCACTTTTTGACACTTTTAGTCCCTAAATGACCCAAAAGTTTATTTTAGCATACCGAACCCCTCAAAGCCTATTTCTAAGCTATATAAAGGATATTTATGGTATGTTTAACTTATGGTCATGTTCCGGAATGTTCGTTACAGTTCAAATTGACATACTTTCGCAGTTTGTCATATTTAGTCCCTGTAAGCGAATTAGCTTGTTTTTGCCATACCAAAGCCTTCAAAACTTATTTCTAAGTTATGTAAAGGTTAATTAAGGTATGTTAAGACTATGTCACTATTCCGGAGTGTTTGTTGCATTAAACTGGTTATATTTACGCATCGGTGCGCGTATAACCTTCCAGAAAGCGATTTAGAGTTTGGAATTGAACAAAAATTGATATGTGCAATTGATACACATATTTTTACAAATCCCAAGTATGAAATACAATATTTCATTGGTTTGGTATTTGTTTGATGGCCGTGGAGGCACAGGTGTTACACTTTGTTTCAGTTCTATTTGATTCGGGTGCCGATACCAGTTACGTGTCCTTAAGAGTTAGTCAGATGCTTAAGTGTACACCAATTCCCTTGAACACCAAGCATGTGGTATAACTAGCAAACGGTAAAAGTCTTGAGGCCACACACATAGTTAAGGGTTGTAGTCTCGCTCTCGCTGGTCAGACCTTCTCTATCGACTTTATCCCCATCGTTCTTGGTAGTTTCGACGTTGTCATTGGGATGGATTGGTTATCCCAACATCGAGAAGAAATACTCTGCAAGGAAATGATTGTCCGCATCCCTCGTGCAAGCGGTGAACCCCTCGTTATTCGTGGTGACAAGAGTGGTGCTGTTGTAGGCAACATCTCTTTCCTTAAGGCCCAGAAATGTTTACGAAAGGGCCACACTGCTATTCTAGCCCTCCTTACTGACGCCGCATCGAAATAGAAGAAGATTGAAGACATTCCTATCGTACGCAACTTTCCTGAGGTATTCCCTGAGGAATTACCTGGTCTTCCGCCTCATCGTCAAGTCGAATTGCAAATCGAGCTAGCTCCTGGAGCAGCAGCAATAGCTCGTGCACCGTATCGCTTAGCTCCATTTGAATTAGAAGAATTGTCAGCGCAACTACAAGAGCTCTTGGACAAGGGTTTCATTCGTCCTAGCTCTTCGCCCTGGGGAGCTCCAGTTTTGTTTGTGAAGAAGAAAGACGGTACCTTTCGTATGTGCATAGACTATCTCGGCAACAAGGTGACTGTGAAGAATCGTTATCCTCTACCGCGTATCGATGACCTGTTCGACCAGTTGCAGGGGTCGAGCTTCTACTCTAAGATTGATCTTAGATCGGGCTATCATCAGTTGAGAGTCCGAGATGAGGACATCTCTAAGACAACATTTAGGACTCGTTACGGACACTACGAGTTTCTGGTTATGCCTTTTGGGATGACAAACGCACCTGCGGTTTTCATGGATCTCAAGAACTGAGTGTGTAAACCATACTTGGATAAGTTTGTTATTGTTTTCATCGACGACATCCTGATATATTCCAAGAGTTAGGAGGAACACGAGCGTCATCTGTGACTCATTCTGGAACTTCTACGAGTAGAGAAGCTTTATGCTAAGTTTTCGAAATGCGACTTCTGGCTTCGTGAAGTCCATTTCCTAGGCCATGTGGTTAATGAGGATGGGATTCACGTTGATCCATCCAAGGTTAACTCGATCAAGAATTGGCCTGCACCTCGAACACCAACTGAAATCCGTCAATTCTTGGGATTGGCGGGTTATTACCGAAGGTTTATCAAGGATTTCTCGAAGATTGCGCAGCCTCTTACTGTTCTTACGCAGAAGGGTGTCACCTACCGTTGGGGTGATGCTCAAGAATCTGTGTTTCAGCAGCTGAAGATGAAGCTTTGTAGCGCACCTATTCTCTCATTACCTAAAGGCACAGACGATTTTGTGGTTTATTGTGAGGCATCAATTCAAGGGCTTGGTTGTGTGTTGATGCAACGTGAGAAAGTTATTGCTTACGCATCACGCCAACTTAAGGTTCACAAAAAGAACTAAACTACTCACGACTTGGAGTTGGGAGCATTGGTGTTTGCACTCAAGATATGGAGACATTACTTGTATGGTACCAAGTGCACCATTTACACCGATCACAAGAGTCTCCAGCATATCTTCGATCAGAAGGAGTTGAACATGCGACAGCGTCGATGGGTCGAACTCCTTCGCGACTACGAATGCGCCATCAAATATCACCCAGGCAAAGCCAATGTTGTGGCCGACGCCCGCAGTCGTAAGGAAACCAAACCTAAGCGTGTACATGCGTTAAAGCTTACTATTCACTCCAGTCTTCCTGTCCAAATTCGTGATGCTCAGGTCGAAGCATTAAAGGAAGAGAACCTCAAAGCAGAGTCCCTGCGGGGCATGGAAAAGAAACTCGAACGTAAGGAAGACGGCACCTACTACTTCATGGAACGTGTTTGGGTCCCATTCTTTGGAAACTTACGAGAACTTGTGATGGACGAAGCACACAAGTCTTGCTACTCGGTGCATCCTGGTTCTGACAAGATGTACCAGACCTGAGAACTCTTTACTGGTGGCCCCACATGAAAGCTAACATAGCAACCTATGTTAGTAAATGTTTGACCTGTGCGAGAGTCAAGGTCGAATACCAGAAGCCATCAGGCCTACTACAGCAACCAGAGATCCCAACATGGAAATGGGAGCAGATTTCCATGGATTTTGTTACTGGCTTTCCTAGATCTCAACGAGGAAATGATACCATTTGGGTAATAGTGGATCGACTGACCAAGTCTGCACACTTTCAGGCTATTAAGGAAACTGATAAGTTCTCTACTCTAGCAGACATCTACCTGAAGGAAGTAGTCGCGAGGCACGGGGTGCCAACTTCCATCATCTCTGATCGTGATCCGCGTTTTACATCTGATTTGTGGTAGGCGATGCACAAATCCTTTGGCTCACGTCTAGACATGAGCACAGCTTATCACCCACAGACGGATGGGCAGACTGAACGCACCATCCAAACTCTTGAAGACATGATTCGAGCATGTGTAATCGACTTTGGTAACGGCTGGGAAAGACACCTACCTTTGGTGGAGTTTTCGTATAACAATAGTTACCACACCAGCATCCAGGCTGCTCTGTTCGAGGCTTTGTACAGACGGAAATGTTGATCACCCTTATGCTGGGCAGAAGTTGGTGACAGCCAAATCACTGGCCCAGAACTCCTAGTCGACACCTTACATGTCTATGGAGACCGACCTTCAAGAGGATTGAAATTGATGTCCTACACACAAGCGAACATATATTTATGCAAACAGTACTTTGCCTTCTTAGCCCACGTTGTGGAAGAAAAGGGCAAGGGGAAGAGCGTAAGTGATGTTCCAGTGGTGCGCGTCTTACCTGACGTCTTTCCTAAAGACTTACATGGTCCTCCTCCACCTCGATCTCTTGATTTTCGTATTGACCTCATACCTGGTTCGACTCCTGTTGCCAAAGCTCCTTATCGTCTTGCACCCTCTGAGATGCAGAAGTTATCTACTCATCTTCAAGAATTCTTCGATAAGGGCTTCATACGTCCAAGTACCTCGCCTTGGGGTGCTCCTGTGCTTTTCGTCAAGAAGAAGGATGGCTCGTTCCATGTGTGCATCGATTATCGTGAGCTTAACAAACTCACCGTCGAGAATCGTTATCCTCTCCCGCGCATCGATGATCTCTTCGACCAACTTCAAGGCGCAACTTGCTTCTCCAAGATCGATCTTCGATCTGGTTATCATCAACTTCGTGTTCTCGAAGAGGACATTCCCAAAACTGCTTTTCGCACTCGCTATGGACACTATGAGTTCGTAGTGATGCTTTTTGGTTTGACCAACGCACCCGCTGTGTTCATAGATCTAATGAATCGTGTTTGTAAACCTTACTTGGATCGTTTCGTAATCGTCTTCATTGATGATATTCTCATTTATTCTAAAACCCAAGCTGATCATGAACGCCACTTACGCCTCATACTCGAACTCCTACGTGTGGAACGCTTATACGCGAAGTTTTCTAAGTGCGAATTCTGGATCAAAGAAGTCCAATTCCTTAGATACGTTGTTAGTGAAAAAGGAATACATGTTGACCCTTCCAAAATCGAAGCAGTGAAGAAATGGACCGCGCCTAAAACTCCTTCTGAAATCCATTCCTTCTTAGGATTGGCGGGTTATTACCGCCGATTCATCTCGAACTTTTCAAAAATCGCTGTTCCTCGCACCTTGTTGACTCAAAAAGAGAAACCTTTTGCTTAGGGTCCTGAGCAAGAGAAATCTTTTCAAACTCCCAAGAACTTGCTTTGCAACGCTCCTATTCTTGCTCTTCCTGATGGGAATGGTGATTTCATGGTACATTGCGATGCCTCGAACCGTGGTCTTGGTTGTGTTCTCATGCAACGAGACAAGGTCATCGCTTATGTCTCTCGTCAACTCAAAATACATGAGAAAAACTATACTACCCACGATCTCGAGCTTGGCGCAGTTGTTTTTGCTTTAAAGATTTGGCGACACTACTTATATGGTACGAAGTGTGTGGTTTTCACTGACCATAAGAGCCTACAACACATATTTAACCAAAAGGAACTAAACATGCGTCAGTGACGTTAAGTGGAATTGCTTAACGACTACGACTGCGAGATTCGCTACCATCCTTGTAAAGCAAATGTCATGGCCGATGCGCTTAGTCGTAAGACTCATGCTAGTAGCATTTGTTGCTTTCAAATCCCTAGTGATCTTCATACTTGCATTCGTGAAGCGTAATATTCGTCAGTCAACGAAGGTAGCCTAATTGTCGAAATCTGAGGTGCTTCTATCGACCAACTCGTGACGAAATCAGATGGACTTCAATACTACCATAATCGCATCTGGGTGCCAGATCACGACAATCTTCTTGAGCTCATTTTGAACGAGGCACACGAGTCCCGATACTCCATTTATCCTGATACTAATAAGATGTACCACGATCTACGTACATCCTATTGGTGGCCTGGTATGAAGAAGGACATTGCAATCTATGTTTCCAAATGCCTCACATGATCAAAGGTAAAAGCTGAGCATCAACGTCCGTCTGGTTTGCTCGAACAACCTGAAATCCCCGTTTGGAAATGGGATAGCTTTGCTATGGACTTCATAACCAAACTTCCTCGCACATCTTCTGGTCACGATAACATTTGGGTAATCATCGATCGTTTGACCAAATCCGCTCATTTCCTTCCTATTCGTGAAGATTTCAAGGTTGAGAAGCTTGCTCGACTCTACACTGATGAAATCATATTTCATCATGGTATACCCATTGACATCATCTCTGACTGTGATGGTCATTTCACTTCACGTCTTTGGCAAACCTTCTAGTCCGTTATGGGTTCCCACTTGAATCTCAGTACAGCCTTTCATCCTCAAACGGATGGGCAGACTGAACGTACTATCCAAACCCTAGAGGACATGATCCGCTCTTGTGTCATCGACTTTGGTGGTAGTTAGGATGTGCATTTACCATTGATCGAGGTCTCTTACAACAATAGCTACCACTCCAGTATTCAAATGGCTCCTTTTGAGGCATTGTATGGTCGCAAGTGCCGATCTCCTATTAGCTAGCATGAGATTGGTGATAAACAATTTACTAGCCCTGCGCTCATACAAGAAACAACGGATAAGATTCTTAAAATCCGTCACAACTTACTTAAGGCTAGAAGTTGACAAAAGAGTTACGCTGATAAAAGACGCAAACCTTTGGAGTTTAATGTTGGTGATCATGTACTACTCAAGGTATCCCCTTAGAAAGGAGTAGTTCGTTTTGGTAAAAAGGGAAAACTTGCCCCTCGCTATGTCGGACCTTTCAAGATACTCGAAAGGATTGGCAAGGTGGCTTATCGACTCGATTTATCTCAAGAACTCAACAATGATCATCCAACGTTTCACGTCTCGAACCTCAAGAAGTGTCTAGCTGAAGAAGGACTTCAAGTTCCACTCGAAGATCTTCAAATTAACGACACTTTGCATTTTATGAAAAAACCGGTCGAAATCATGGACCGAGGAGTCAAGAAATTGAGGCGCAGTCAAATTCCTATCGTTAAGGTTCGATGGGAAGGAAAACGTGGCGCTTAATTTACTTGGGAACTCGAGAGTGATATGAAGACCAAGTATCCACAACTTTTTGTTACTTCTTCCTAAATTTAGGGACGAAATTTCCTAAAGGAGGGGAGACTGTAATGCCCTGCTTTTTCGTACTTTCCATAATTAGAAAGTGTTGCTTGTATTTCTATTTTGGGAAATCTTGTATTCTTGTATTCGTCTTTTCTTTGTAATCTTTGTAAAATCCGAGACTTGGATCATAATAGAATTCGTATTTTTCATTAAATTTATGTTATACACATTTCATACTTGTTCATACACTTGGATTGATTAAACCTGTGACACTTTATTCACAATTTGTGCAAAATACGTCAAACTTGCAAACACGTGATTATATGCTCAATTTATGCAAATTCGATACCTAATCTCGACAAATATACTTGTTTTATATTGGTTTTATGATTTATACATCTCATACCCTTAAATATGATTCTTGTGCTTAAAATACCTTGAAAACACCTTAAAGCATCATTATATGGAAGTATAGGGGGAATAAGTGACAAAAACCAAACAAATTCATGTATGGGGGCGGCGCGCCGGCCGCGACCCCCTCCCCCTTTCCGAGTCGTGACCCGCAAGACCAACAAATCCGCAGAAACACAATTCCAGCTACGGGATTGGCCATTTTCTTGTGTTTTGTTGAGTTATTTTGTGTTTCTTACATTAAATGCTCACCAAACCTTAACCCTAATGCTTCCCTATATAACCCAAGCCTCCTCCATACTTTTTCCACTTTGCAACTCACTTAAAACACACTCAAAACAATCTCAATCAGCTGATAATCAGAAGCAAAAGTCAGATTCGTCACAAGTTACTAAAGTGAGCATAAGTTCACTTCTACTCTTCCTTTTTCATTGATTCTTCTTTCTAATCACTTGGAACAACCTTAGGTATGTTTCCACAGGTTTTTCATGGAAAACCAAGGCTGGAACATCATCATAAAAGGCTCCAAAGTGCAATAAACTTTCTGATTTTGTATAAACACTTGTTTAACACACTTTAAATTGAGATTTCTCAAGACATTCCTATGTCCTTATGCTCATAATCAAGTCTATGATTAGGTGGGCTTTAAAACAAGGTTGTGACATGCAAGTCCAGATGTTTAGTCCTCATAAACATTCTGTTTTGATAGGGTTTTTACACACAAGTGATGAACAAGCTTAAAGCTTTAAGATTGTGTGATTATGAGGTTAGCTTGGGCTATCCTACTTGAAAATCCACACATCACTTGATGTTTTCTTAGATTAGTTGTAGTTATTTCATCCTGTATTGTATATTCTTGACCCTCCTTGTTATCTATGACAACATGTGTAGTGGTGAATACCAAAGGGGTACCTAAATGGAAGATTTATCTTCCTACCTCATGCATGCCTTATATGATGTTCTTTTATTATGTTATGAACTAGAATCTATACTATATACTATATAACCTATATATTATCTAAGTAACCAAACCCTTGATGATAACCTAGTGGTTATTTGTCAAATTATTAGGTTACATCATCTGAAGACCATAGTGCTTGTTACGATTCTAATGGGCATCTTGGACCCATGAAAACATTTAAACTCTTTTGAGTTTCATAGTGTCAAAACAAGTATTATGTGATGGATGATTACTTTCTCATATGTCTAATTCCATGTACTTTAAACTCCGAATCTTTAATCTTCCGTTAACGTCCAATACTCGTACACCTATG
>JARYGA010044660.1:0-17500 GCA_030545235.1 Helianthus tuberosus
GGCCCTAATCCTGATTCTGATGATTCTGAAAATTTTAGGGTTTATACAGAATCACTTGAGTGTCTCAATTAGGGTTTCCTTTTGGATAAAATAAAATAAATAATATTTTAATGAGAGTTATTACAACTCCCAACTTTTCAAATTGGCTCAGTTCATCCTGTATTGCATTGACCCAAGAATCTTCAGTAAGCGCCTCTTTATAAGTCCTTGGTTCAACCTGCGAGATAAAATAACTCATTGAGAATTCAGTTTGCAAAGGAGCAACTTTTGTATAAAAACATGTAAGCCCTTTATCAAGCTGTCTTCGAGTGCGGACGCCTGTCTGCAATTCTCCAATGATCAACTCCTCTGGATGATATGAAAGAGTTCGTGGCATTACTTCGCCTGGAACATCTACATCACCTTCCAGATTAGTAACATTCTGATTTGCATCTTGTTCACTGACTGGGTTTGTTTGACCTGAAATCTGAATTTGCTCCCCCTCAGAATCTGAGTCACCACGATCAAATACTAGCATGTTCTCAGATTCTTGATTATCATTGTGTGCCGACTGATTATCTTCAGCAACTTCATTTTGTTGGACATCATCATGTTCTCCAGCATTACTTGGACCTGCTTCATCATCATTTGAAGCTTGTCGAGGTCTTCTTGAATACTCAGCTGGAAACCTTTCCTGCGATTCTTCATACTCTCTTAGAATATCCAACTCGTCAAAGAAATCTTCTTCTTCTTCCTTTTCTTCTTCCATGTCAAACGAATCCCACAATTTATCGTAATTAAAACGCCATGAGTCACCGGGATTTTGAGGCGGCATAGTATACCCCTGACACTCAACAAGTTGTGCTTCGATGATCTGCTTCATACTTGGAACAAAGACTCGTCTTTGTGGACTTGAGTAACCCACAAATATTCCTTCAATACTCTTTGGACCAAACTTACCAAAAGGCTCTAGAACTGTACAGGGAGACCCAATCGGTTCTAAAAACTTCAGGTTCGGTTTGCGGTTATTGATCAATTCAAAGCATGTCTTGTTGAATTTCTTTACAGTAAGAACCCGGTTGAGTGTATAGCATGCGGCGGAAACTGCTTCTGCCCAAAAATTTATCGGTAGCTTTAAATCAGCAAGCATTGTTCTAGCCGTTACGATTAGCGTCCTGTTTTTGCGTTCTGCAACTCCATTCTGCTGCGGAGTGTACGGAGCATTAAACTCATGCAATATACCTCTTTCATCACAATATTCTTCCATCTTGTTGTTCTTGAACTCAGTACCATTATCACTTCTGATTCTTCTGATACGCCTTTGGTACAGATTTTCAATCTTCCTGAACAACGCCATCAAACTATCAAACGTTTCATCTTTCGACTTCAAGAATGATACCCACGAAAATCTGGAATAATCATTAGTAACCACAAGACAGTAGAGATCCCCTGTAATACTTTTGACATTTACTGGACCAAACAAATCCATATGTAGTCTCTCTAATGGCCTGGAAACTGAATTGAAATGCTTTTTTGGGTGTGACTTTTTCTTCTGCTTGCCTTTGACGCAACTAATGCACTCCCCTTCCAGATGAAAACCTTTGATATTAACTCCAAGAACCAAATCATTATGCACCAAGTGATTCATTTTTCTAAGATGTATATGCCCCATCTTCCGGTGCCACAACTTCGATTCTTTCTCCGTTGCTCTAGACACAAAACAATGAGCCTGACCCGTGGTTGTAGTAACTACACTCATGTCCAACACGTATAGATCATTGACTCTTGGTGCCCGCATGATAATCCATTCTTCAGGGATAACAAATCCTGGCTTCAAGATCAAACATTCTTTATCAGTGAAGTGAGTGGTATACATCCTGTCACAAATCTGCGAAATGCTTAGCAGATTATTCTCCAGCTCAGCAATGTAGTTAACTCTTTCAAACGTAACAATCCCATTGGATAACGTTCCTTCACCGACAATTCTACCACCTTGGTTCCCTGCGAATCCCACATAACCTCCATTGAAATTTCTAACATCGTACAACAATGCAGTCTTCCCTGTCATATGTCGAGACGCTCCACTAGCCATAATCCATCGTGAAATAGCTCTCGGAAGTTCCTGCACATATCACAAACAATTCAATAAAGATGCCGATTCATGCTTCACAATTAACAACTATGAAGCTCCGGCAAGTCCAAAATTTTCAGTGAGATTTTGATGCCACCCAAGCCTCTTTTGACTCGGGTAACTTGACTTTAATGTAAGTTTTAGTAGTGTAAAGTGGCGGAAAATTTTTATCATTCATTTTCAAACTTTCATCTGATCCAACCTCAACCTTTTTGTATAAGAAAAACTCATCTATCTTAAGTTGACCGGTTGGTTGATTTTTCTTTTGAACATTCTTCTTCTTTGAAGGAGTAGAAGATTGTTTCTCCAATTTTTCATAATAATCCAAAGGAACATTCATCTTTACCGGTGTAGTAGAAGATGATTGTTTTTCCGACTCTGAAACCTTTGGTTTTTCAACAACTTTTGGCTTCCATGTTTGTTGAGATGATGCAACCCGTTTATAAAATTTGTCATTTTTGGTTACCACATTCTTAACACGTTCAATTTTGACTTTTATTTTATCACTTTTCAAAATTTTCTGAACAACCATTGGAGCTTTTCCTTTTGAATCAACCTTCTTCTGTTGATTCTCAACAACTTCAGTCTTAGGCTTGAAGTTGGTGCAATTTCTTGCAATGTGACCAAATTTGTTGCATCTAAAGCATGTACGAGTATCAACTACTCGACTTGTGCCTTCAGACTGATGTTGTGAGGCCCTCTTCTCAAAAAACTCTTCATTTGATTTCGAAAAAAATTCATTTCCTCATCAGAAAGTGAACTCGAACCATACACAAACACCTTCTTTTCAGCAAACCTTTTGTTTTGAAAATTCTTTCTTTGATAGTTCTTACCACCCTGATAACCACCCGACCAATTGTTTCGATTGTTGTTATAAAAACGTGGTGGAACAACAGGCTTTTTGTAGTAAGCTTTATCTTTCTCAAAATTCATTTGCCTTTTTGTTTGTTTTAAACTCTTTACTTCAGACAAATCGATTTCAACCATTTTGAACACATTTGTCAATTTTGAAACATTTACATTTTCCAGAGGAAACTCAGAATCCGAATACAACTTATCCGATCCAGCCATCTTGTACATCACAAGACCCGGTTCATCACCTAAGTTGTTTTTAGATTTTTGTTTCGGAATGTATTTGTTCAAGAAACATTCATCATCTCCAGCTGAATCACTATCCCAAACACTTTCAGCCATGCCTTTAACAATCTCAGTTTGGACACTATCATCTGATGATGATGAAGAAAATGTCACATCAATTGAATCAGGAAGTTTTACTTCATTTTCTTCCTCAAAATTAACCAACCCAGATTGCTTTTTCGAATAATTGTCAAGAACTGGTGGTGGAACTTGATGAAACCCAACCCCAGTTCCATCACAGTATACGTCTTCGCCTGCTTTGTCTTTCCCGATGGGTTTGGGAAAACTGTGTTGCAAAACAAAGCTTGTAGAGCTGTAACTGTTCAATTTCAAATTGATTCGTTCATTCTCAATCTTGGCTTCTTCAAACTGAAGTTTCAATTTAGCAATCTCATCCAATTGTTTGTTGATTAATTCTTCTTTGATTCTCAAAACACATTGCAATTGGCAATTTTCTTTGTATGTTTTACCATTTCTATCATCATTATCTTTAATCGTGCTTTTAAGCTTTTCAATTTTTTCAGTGATATGACGATTTTCAAAACTAACCTCTCATTTTCTTTCCTAACCTTTTCTTGATCAATTTTATCAGTTTCAAATTTGTTAGTTAATTCTTTTAATCGTTCAGTTGAAGCTTTCACCATTTTGTCACGATCAAGGATTTGATCCTCAATACTTCTGACTTTAGCAGTCAGATCCTCAATCTTCTTACCTTTGAGATAAGTGTTTGTACTACAAACCTTGCATTCTTTGATGCAATTTTTGCAGTCAACATCACCACTGACCTTCTTACCTGACCCAGTCGTTGACGTGTTTGAACTGACTTGGCTTTTAGACTCAGAAACGGATTTAGAATCTACCTCAAGTGCATTAGCAGCCAGCACCTTGTCAGCCATCTTTCCCATGTTTTTAGCATTCAACTCCTGTGTCGTGTCAATGATCCCAGTGTCAATCTTCTTTGACTTCTCTTTCTCTTCTTTCTCTTTCTCTTCTTTCTCCTTCTTCTCTTTCTCTTCTTCTTCTCCGCTTCCCCACCATTTCTTCTGCCAATAATCATCTTCAACTTGATACTCTTTGATTATGGTTTCCACATCAAGAGTGTTATGATCAACAGCAATGTTTCCATAGGGGTCAAGATAACATTCCCTGTCTGGATCCCATCTATTTGCTCTTTTTGCCTCAGAAAAGATACCAGATAATCTGATCAATTTGTTCGTGGCCAACAGCTTTCTGTGATTATACTTCTGTTCTTCATTTCTGCTTTCCAAGGAATAGGTTCAGTTTTTGCCATGAAAGCATATCCAACCGCATCCTCTTCAGGTAACAACTCGCTCCAGTCGTAACCTTCGTCGTCGTGAATCACCGCAAGAGCTCTAGATTTTTCTTTGTTATCTTCAATCTGTTTCATTCTTGGAGGTTCTAATTTATTCTGATAAAAAATCGCCTTCTTGTAGTAATCTTCTCTGAATGGGTTTTCAGACTCATCAGCATACGTGTTTCTGCATTCACGCTTAAAGTGACCTTTCTGCTTGCACTTGAAGCACGTCACCTTAGATTTGTCAAAGCCCAACTTGGTAGATGGTCCACCAATTGACTTCCTCCTGGTTATCTCCATGAAACGTTGTGCTCGACGAACTGCACTGGCCATACACCACCTTATGTCGATCAGTTCCATCTCCTCAGGATCTATCTGATCATAATCTTCTTTTGTCAGGTTGGTGTTGCCTATCTTCCCTACTACAAGACTTTCATAAGATTCCAATACCGATGCTAGGAAAACCATCTGTTGTTTGGCAGACTCCTCGCTGAAGTTCTGAGCGTTCTTTAAGTCTACAGTGATGTTGCATTGAAATAAGTTCTTTGCATCAGACTGGTTTGAATTTGATGAAGACCCACTGTGATATCCACTGTGATAACCACTGCTTTGACTTTCTTTGCTCGTTGTGGAGACATTCTCAGCAGAAAACGCAGTCTTAGGAGATGTGTTCTTTGGCATCATGCTCTTTGGATAATACAAATCCAAGTTCTGCTGATAAGACGAATGATTGACTTTGTGTGTCTTCTTTAATTCCAACTCGTGACTCTCTAGTCTCTCAATCAGCAAGTCTACTGTCAACGCTTCTGGTGGCTTGATAGTATTCTTTAGCATCAACGCATAATATTGCCAATCCATCTCATCTGGCAATGCATCAAACAATTTGTCGCCTAGCTCTTCTCGAGAATAAGAAATTTCATGTCTCGCCAGTTCCAGCTTCAGATGCCCAAACCTCTCAATCCTTTTACAAACTGATTCATTCTTTAAACACCCAAACAAATCAAACTCTTTTCTAAGTAGTTTCTTTTTGTTTTTCACAATTTCTTCGCTTCCTATACATTTGTTTTTCAATTTGTTCCAGAGATCTGTAGCACTAGAGTATTCGATCAAAGATATTATATCTTCTCTGACGGACTGAAACAGCAACGCAATACATTTTTGCTCAGCAACAAACGATTCTATTTCATCAGTTGTTGTTAAGGTTTCGCCTTTTTTTCCTCCATTATTGTAACCATTTTTTAGACTCTTCCAGCTGGGAAAAGCAAAGGCCATCAACCAATCTTCAAATTTCTTTGCCCACCGACTGTATTCTTCTATAGCCATCAACTTCGGGGGTTTGTTGTAGGTTCCGAAAGCACTTTCAACCTCCAATGCATCCAATAGCTTTTTCTTTGGATTCGGCGTGTTCTCATTGGTGTTACTAGAAGATGTATCATTTCCACCGTCTCCAGCAAATGCAAATACATCATAAAACGGATTGAAATCATCCATCTTGTACCTAAAACGAAAACAGCAAACACTTAGAAAATTTTCGAAATTTTTGAAACACAGCTTATTTCGAGCGAAATCAGCTTTTGAATGAAATCACAGACTTCTTGATTTCGAGCGAAATCAGAAAAACAAGTTCAAGCAGAATCTGATTCGAGCGGAATCGGATTTAAACTTTCAGGTGAAATCAGACTTGAATCTTTCCGAGCGGATTCAGAATATAAATTTCGGGCGGAATCAGACTTTATCTGATTTCGAGCGGAATCAGAATGGTGTTTCAGGCGGAATCAGAACCGATCTATTTTCGAGCGAAATCAACTTATAACTTTCGAGCGGAATCTGATTTGACCTGATTACGAGCGAAATTAGAAAAGTATTTCGAGCGGAATCAACTTTTTAAGTATAATCTGCGAAGAACGTTACGAGCGAAATCAGGTTCTTAGGTCATTTTTACCATTTTTAATCCGAGTTTTAAATTGATTCTTTGTAGGCTTTGTTAAAACAATGTTTTACACAATATACTAAAAAATCAGACCATTCCGACCGTTGGAACTAGTTCAAATCAGAAAAATATCAGAAGAAGTGAGTAGAAATGAGAAAATCTGGTAGAATCAAGCTGCTATGGTATGAACTCCTTGTCCAGAGCTCTGATACCACTTGTTGGACCGTGTTGAGACCCTAAACAGTCAGTATAAGGCAGTTCATCATTGAATACAGAGGCGGAATCAAAGTAAACAATGTCACACAGCTATCTCCTCTTAATTTCCTCTTTATAAACACTTTCTGAGTCAAATAAAATGATTTCTGACAAAATTTCTGCAGCACCTCGACTCTGATCTCGCTCCAACTGTTAACAAATGAACTCAGCCGAACCCTATATATAGCCGGCTTGATTCCGCTCCAAACTACACGAATCATTACGAGCGGAATCACCAAAGACCATCTGGAGCGGAATCACAATTTACATCAGGAGCGAAATCACCTACCTTAGACATCTAGGAGCGGAATTACAACATTATCCTGATTTCGCTTCTAATGACATAAAAGTCATTTGGAGCGAAATTACAATCTAAATCCATTTTTCATGATTTCCAACTCCGAACAATCTATCTATACCTAAGACTCACAAAGACGTAGTCATCAGACATTCAGTGTACCAACACTTTCGACGCCCGAAAACGTTACCGAATCACTAAAATACGTATTTTACAATGTATACTAGAATGGGTTGTTCATGGGTGAACCTTATGTGTTAAAATGTGTTATGTGATTTAGATATGTGTATATGATAATATGTTAAGTGTTGACATGATAGCGGGAATTTAGACTATGCATGTACACTTGTATGTTTAAAGTGGTAAAATCGCGTTAAATGTGTAACTTATTTGTCGAGCATGAAAATTGATACATAGGTTAACTTGATAAGTTATTTCATGTATAAATGCTTTAAAAATGATAAAGTGTATAAGTTAACGAGATTTCGCATGCTATGATATTGAGTATATGTGCACGTTTATGTATATATATTACGACGCACAAATCGTAGACATATTACGTATAAACGGGAGTGTTAATGGATATAACATATTAAGGGTCACCAATAAAATCGTTCAAGTCGCAAAATCTTAGTATATATATATATACATATATATTTATATATATATATATATATACAAACTCATATACATATATATATATATATATAGGAGAATGTCCGTTAGGAACCTCCCTTTATTGCGAGAACCGAGAAAACTAATGTGAACACAACCAAAAAATACCTAAAAACATCTAAAAAACACGTAAATTTATTTTTTACTATTTTTTTTTGGAAAAATCGCTATATTTCGTCAATAATAAAAAAACTTCAAAAAAAAAAAAAAACCATTACGAGTAACAGTTATCCATGCACATGTGCATTTGTATTGTTTCTTTGACAAATTCCGTAATTCATTACAAATATCAGACAATTGCACTTTCATTTACACTACCATTCATAATACACTACTTTTTACATTAACAATAATAGAAATGCACATGTGCATCTATATGTATGAACTTGTTATAACATTAACAACACTAGAAATGCACATGTGCATCTATATATATGTACATGTTATAACGTGTTTTAGTACACCACTTTGAATACACATTCCCTTTCATCTATCATACCATCCATACTACACTACCATTACCTCCTACCATCCGTAATACAAAACCATTGCTTTTTACCATCCATAATACAATATTATTACCAATATTTCACTTTATTATATGTACATCAACACCCTTTATACCATCCAAACAACATATTACATCATAAAGTGACAAATATAATCAAACCATCAACCACTAGATATAAACAAAACACATGTATATGGGCCTACTTCATCATTTGAAATCATAAACTTTTTGTACCAAAACACTTTATTTCATGTTGATACATATAGATGCACATGTGCATTTCTAATATTGGTAATGTAAAAAGTAGTGTATTACATATGGTAGTTTAAATGAAAGTTCATTTTCTACTACTGGTAATATATTATGGAATTTGTCCATGAAATGATACATATGCACATGTGCATCCATAACTGTTACTTGAAAAAAAACGTTTTTTTTAACAAAATATAGCGATTTTTATTAAAAAAATACTAAAAAAAATAAAAAAAGAATTTTGTGGGTTTTTTGGATTTTTTATGGATTTTTTTGTGTTCACATTGGTTCTCGCGGTTCTCGCAATAAGGGTGGTTCTCAAATGAACCTCACCCTATATATATATATACATATATACATGGGGTAAAGTTCACTTGAGAACCACCCTTATTGCGAGAACCACGAGAACCAATGTGAACAAAAAAAAAAAAAACCTAAAAATCTAAAAAACCCACAAAATTTTTTTTTAAATATTTTTCTAATAAAAATCGCTATATTTTGTTACAAAAAAAACGTTTTTTTTTTCGAGTAACAGTCATGGATGCACATGTGCATATGTATCCTTTCCTGGACAAATTCCATAATATATTACCAGTAGTAGAAAAATGCACTTTCATTTACACTACCATATGTAATACACTACTTTTTACATTACCAATATTAGAAATGCACATCTGCGTCTATATGTATCAACATAAATAAGGTGTTTTGGTACAAAAAGTTTGTGATTTTAAACGATGAAGTAGGCCCATATACATGTGTTTTGGTTAGTTATATCTAGTGGTTGATGGTTTGATTATATTTGTCACTTTATGATTTAATATGTTGTTTGGATGGTATAAAGGGTGTTGATGTACATATAATAAAGTGAAATATTGGTAATAGTATTGTATTATGGATGGTAAAAAGAAATGGTATTGTATTACGGATGGTAGGAGGTAATGGTTGTGTAGTATGGATGGTATGATAGATGTAAGGGAATGTGTATTCAAAGTGATGTACTAAAACACATTATAATATGTTTATATATATAGATGCACATGTGCATTTCTAGTGTTGTTAATGTTATAACAAGTTCATACATATAGATTCACATGTGCATTTCTATTATTGTTAATGTAAAAGTAGTGTATTATGAATGGTAGTGTAAATGAAAGTGCAATTGTCTGATATTTGTAATGAAGTATGGAAAAAATATGCTTATTTGATCATCAGGGACTAAAAGCGTCAAAACTGCGAAAGTCTGCATATATGTGCATATCTCGCGTTCTGACCATATCCAGACATCCAAAAATTTTTGTAATCTCTAGAATATTAAATTTTAGTGATAGGAATGCAAAAATACCATTTGTCGCTCAATTTGGATCGTTTCCGCGTCCGTTCGAGTTTCGTCATTTGTAACCGATACAACGCGATCGTACGAAATGACCAAAATGCCCTTTTTACGCATAATTTCAATTTAAGCATATGTAACCCAATTTTTGACACTTAAACTGATTATGCAACATTATTAAACATGTTTAGGCATATAATACTTATCATAGGACTAGTTAGGCCATCCGAATGCGCATTGCGCAAACGACGCGTTAAAGTAGCGTAAACTACCTTAACGGGTCATAACATGTCAAAAGCACTTAGGATAGGTTTCAAATCAGAATGTCGGCTTTGTTAAACCATATTACATGAGTTCCAACACTCATTCGGTTTACAAGACCTCATTCTACCCGATCTCACGATTTAGGTCCCGATTATTAACATAGTGATCCGATACTAGGTGCCACTTGATTCCTTGGTTTCCTAAGCTTTGTTACGTCACTTAATCAAGGATACCTTGCAATCTCAAGTGAGTAGATAACTTCCCTCTTTTATGCTTTCAATTGTTTTGGGGTGACTTATATGTGCTAAATGCTTTTCAAGTTTTCATGAACAAATGCTATGGTTTATATAAAACACGATGATTTCAATAATGTGAATGAACTTGTTGGGGTGTTAGTCGAAAGACAGACGAATGACATTCATTAACTATGATCAAGCCGACCAGTAGTATGTTATGGTACCATAGGATCTGGAAAATCCCGTTATCGGACTATCCCTTTGGTGGGTAATGTGGGTAACGACATAAACTATTATCTGTTTAACAAATCATGTGTTGATTTGTTAGTCTTGTTAAAGAGGTCTTTCAGGGCCTATTAAAGATACCCCATGGGAGGTATAATCGAGTCAGAAGAACGACCAAAAGTTGTATTTCACAATTAAAACACGAATGATTGAACGATGGTTTAGAACAAGGACGATTTGAACGATTTGAATGATTATGGACGAATGTTTTCAAAAGATGTCACACAACGAGGTTTACTTAAAGATATAAACCATACAATGTTTACTTTCAAAGACGATTTACTACTTGGTTTTTTAATGACAAATGTTTTCAGTAAAGATTCATGGCTACAATGGTTTTGGTTTTACTTATATCAACTTGTAAAGTTGATAAAACATATTGCAATATCAAACACTTTTGATTTCATGGTACATACTCGACAACTCTAGTAGTTGGTCGAGGTATTGCAATATGAATTCAAAGCCAAGAATTTGACATACAAAACCTATGTACTCATCGGCATTTTTAGGCTGACTGTTTTCGCATATGTTTCAGGTTCTACTATGTGATGATTATTGATTATTTGCTACACATAGGATGGACGCGGGCTTTAGTGACCTAAAACTTGAAAGGTAATTGTTGTAATTCTTTGGTTTATATCAAAACAATGAGACAATTAATGAAATAAAACAAAACTTCAATTACCATGTGTTGTGAAACAATGATTCTGTTACGACACTCCCCGACGTTTCCGTGCACGGTTTGTTGTATTACGCGGTCGGGGTGTGACAGAAGAGTTGGTATCAGAGCTCATGGTTATAGGAAATTAGGTTATTAGTAATGCTCTTGACCTAGTATATAACCTTCCTAGGACTATAACACAAGAAATTTGCGTTTAGATTCTTAATACAATACCAATCACCTATCCTTAGGTGATTAAAAGAAACAAAACACAATTCATTCTCTCGAGTCAAAATTTTTCAAAACATCACAAGAAATCATCTACCATTAGATGATTTGTTTTAGGCTTTTAAGCCTTTGGTGTTTTCAAAATCTCATCAAAGTTTGGGTCTTTATAATGTGAACACATGCAATCTGGAAGGGTGGGTGCCTGTACCTCGAGTTTTCTGTCTAAGGCTAGAGTGTTCGTACAAATCCGTGGTATCGTACCACTCACTCTTACCTGGGAACTCTTGGGGTGAGTGTCCACTTATAAGCTAAAGCATGCCTTCGCGATACATTATTATGACCCATTTACTTTGATTAGTCACCGTGTCGTTTGTTTGTTTTAGGTAATGAACAAATGATCACAATTCTTATGCTTTGTCGATATTTTTAAACATTCTATTTTGACTATCCAATGTCATCTCACTCGTTTCCTCTCATGTTTCTTTGCTCTTTTAGAAAATGCCTCCTAGACGCGATCAAACTCAGGATGCTGCATTCGCAGCCCTAATCGCTCAGCAAATTGCTGTTGTGATTACGAACCTTATTACTCAGATAAACCAAGCAAATAACAATAACAACAATAATAATGCTTGGTGTAGCTACAAAACGTTCAACTCGGCTAAACCACTGAAATTTTCTCGGTCTCTAGGTGCAACTGCGCTCCTACAATGGTTCGAGAGTCTAGAAAGCACATTCTGATATGTTCAGTGTCTAAATCAGCGAAAGGTTGAGTTTGCATCTAGTGTTTTTGAGAAACGAGCATTAACATGGTAGAATGGTGTGATGAGAGACAGGGTTGCCGATGTGGCAATGGCACAAACCTGGGAAGAGTTTCGAGCTCTAATGATGAAGGAATTCTGTGTTCGACATGAACTCAGGGCACTGGAAATAGAATTTGACTATCTTAAACAAGATAGCGGTGAGCATCGAGCCTACACGGACTGATATGAAGAACTAAGTCTGTTATGTCCAACTATGGTTACGCCCTTGGATAAGGCAATTGAAAAGTATATTGATGGCCTCCCGGACCCAGTTCAGGACACTGTTACTGGTAGCAACCCTACCACAGTTAGACAGGCCAATGAGCTATCCGCTACCCTGACTGAATCTTAGATCAGGTGTCACACCCGTTATATAGCAGAAGCGTACGGTGTGAACTTGATTAGTTTTCATCGCATACGATATAAGTAAACAACTACATGATTTAAAAACATACGATGTTCATCCATTAACATAAGTTAAAAGTTTTACAAAAGACGAGTTCGACATAAGTTTAAAATATGAGTCTTTGCATCCTATATCTCATTGAAGATGAGATATATGGACCAAACCCTCCAAAAGGGATGACATCGATAAATTGTTATTCCAAAAGCTTCAAAAGACCTCCAGCACCAAGATTCCATTAGTTTCCTGAAATACATGTAAGTTTGAAAACATCAACATAAGTTGAGCGAGTTCATGTGTTTTAAGTTCGTATATATCAAATGAATTTCAAAAACATTTGAAAGTTCAAGTGTTATAAGTAGGTATGTAAGTGTCTATGAATTTTATGATCATTAATGTTTTGCAAGGACATTAATATGTGTGCCGACATAGGAAGCACTCAACCCGGTAGACGATTTAAGTGTCCATTCACTTCGACAGGGACACAAAAGCACTCTAAGTGGCCACACAAGGACCGTGAGTGGGGCTCGCCCGTACCCGATAGATCTACCCCCTGTTCCGTGGTCCTTAAAAGGATTAATGGTGCCTAAGTTAGAGCCTATTCGCACGTGATCCAAGAATTCATTCCATAACTTAATCATACCCTTGTTAACATGTATTTCCCCCCGAGAGTTGTAAAACCAAAAACGTTAAAAGAAAAAGGGGGACATGAACTCACAGCTTTGCGTTCCTGAGAGAGAGATATTCAATCAACATGTTCCGTAAACGCGAGTCAACCTACAAGGGTTCTAACTCGTTAGACACATCGGTCCTTCCTAGACCTTGTACTCATTGTTCATCTTGAACGTTTGTTATTTTCATTTCGTTTTTGGAACACTTGTGTAATTTAATAATATATGGGCATTTGTTTCTGGTATACTTTGATTTGAGACCTTATATTTGTTACACCAATATAAGTGTAAAAAGTGTTGAAAATATTTATTTTTATCGTCGAAATACGTTGTCGTATGTATACAACCTTAGTGAGAGAGTACACTTCAACAGGTGTAGGTGAGTATATCATCATGTACTAGAGTCTTTTATACATATACATATACCGTATGTATACTTGTATTTGTGTGCTTTTTACATGTACGTATACTGTATTTATACGTGTAGGTATACCGTATTATACGCGTAGGTATACCGTATTTATATGTGTAGGTATATCGTATTATATGTGTAGGTATACTGTATTTATATGTGTAGGTATACCGTATTATACGTGTAGGTATACCGTATTTATACGTGTAGGTATACCGTATTATACATGTAGGTATACCGTATTTATAATGTACTTGTACAATATATATTTATAAAAATGTACATGTATTTTACTTTGGGCTTAGCCCACAATTTGGTGGTTTGGGCTTAAACCATATCTTATGGCATTTGGGCCTAATCCTAGTTCTATAAATTATTGGGCTTAGCCGATATTAGTATTGCAAGTGGGCTTTAATAAGTATTTTAGGAAATGGGCCTTTGCCCATGTATTTTTGGTATTGGGCCTAGCCCAACATTTATGTTATTCTAAGCCCAAAATCAATTTTAAAAGCCCAACGTTTTATAATCTAGACTAATATTTGTGTTCTTGAATTTGTGACAAATTTTCACTAAGCATGATATAACCATATTAGTAAATTTTTAGGACCACACATAGTGTTAGTTTTATTATTGAACTTTTCGGCTTTCGTTGTCTTTGATATACATATGAAGTGTCTAAAAATAGTTTATTTTTGCACTTGTCGTAACGTTTGGTTAGTATATGTAGTTTTTGTGTCGAAGTAGTCCGTTTCGCCGATGGCGCATAAACCGTCCTCCGATGTTCGCGCCTTGAGTTACACCAGTGTGTTTCGAGTGCTCGCGAGGGTTCGCGGCTATCGTCATGCTTGCGAATGTTTGTGGGGTTTCGGTTATTTGTAAGTGTATATTGTTCATGTGTATTATATTTAACATTTTTGCATGTATTCCTAAGGCTAATACATATACATTATATACACACTTTATACATCAAATAAAGTATTTGAAGAATATATATATAATTTTCTCCAAAAATTATATTGGTTGTTATTCTTATAATTTTTACCCATTTATCATAAAAATAACTTGTAGTGTTTTAAATAAACTCTTGTATGGTTAATGCTTAACCATTGTCATTAGGGTTCGTATAAACATGATTAGAGTCACTAATCACAATTAAGTTTACTAATCACGATTAACCATGTTAATCACCCATTAATCTCTTTTTAATCGTGATTAGATTTTTATAAAATTTCGCCATAGTTTCCCCAAACTATGGCGTTTTTCCCCACGTATTCAAAACGTGTTTAAAATTATTTTCAATTTACCATCAACATCAATTTACTAATCTCAACAATTTACAAGTAAACAAATTCTACCACTTATTTCCTTAAATCCTGAGCACTTATATATATTAATTTTCTCAAAAAATCCAAGACTTTTATGACTTGAAATCCAAGACTTTTTAAGTGTGGTTTTCATAACCATTTATTAAATCACTTGTTATTTTTATTTTTTATTTTTCCTGAAAAATCACATTTATTAGTTCTTAATCACCATGTTTAGTTCGTTAAATCCTTAATCTTTCAAGTTTAAACACACACACACACACACACACACACACATATATATATATATATATATATATATAAAGCTCATGGATTTAAGGGTGATGACCTTTCTTGATTTAAACTTCTAAGTGTTTAAATCTCATTTCTAAGACTAATCCATTAAGATAATCACTAATATAGTTTACTACACTAATCATACAACATGATCATTATAAATCCTAGGTTAAGCAACCTATTTTAACCAAGATTAACAAGATCAAACAACTCATACAACCCTATAGCACATAATAAACACATAATACTTCATGATTAGTAAGTTGTTATGTTTTGGTTTAGGGTTTTAAGTGAATTTTTTCTTTGATTTCAAGATGATCAACAAGTACTTTAGTAATCTACACAAGATAACAAGCTTAAAAATGGTAAGTAAAAGGCTTACAACTTTGCAAGTGTCTTGGGGTGATGATTTCGAAGTGATTATGATCCAAACAAGGCCCTAAGTGTTCTCCATGCATGCACCTTCCGTAAATGGTCTTGAAATGAGTTTGTGGGGGGTTAAAATGGTGGTTTTAATGGATCAAAGTGAAGGGTTTGGGGGGTTTGGGGGCTGCCGAGAATACAAAGTAAAGAAAGAAAGTTGGGGTTGAGTTTTTTTTTTTTTTTTTGAAAACAAATGATGGTGAAAGATGTGAAGGTATGGAGGTAAGGTTATAAGATCACAATCTTTCAATCTTAACCAAAAGTCTTCATCACCATGCCATTTTATCCAAATTACCAAGTTGTAGGTAGATTGTGGGGGACCCACTTTATGACCGAGATTGGGGGGGGGGGGGGTGTTAGGATTTTTATTTATATTTTTTTAAGTTACATATATATATATATAGATATACAAATATGTTATATTAGATATTTAGGTAATCAATTTAGTTTGGGTAATTAGGGTGTTAATAATAGTTTAGAGTTTTAAAAGAACTCTAATTAGTTTACTAGTTTAGCGGGTATAAGT
Organism: Helianthus tuberosus; assembly: GCA_030545235.1. NCBI lineage: Eukaryota > Viridiplantae > Streptophyta > Magnoliopsida > Asterales > Asteraceae > Helianthus > Helianthus tuberosus. The sequence continues at coordinate 16,327 of JARYGA010044660.1, forward strand.
TTTGAATGGTAAAAATACCACTAGTTCGCTCACCCGTTTGATATCGGGTGATATACAAAAGTTATAGTGTAATACCAGGAGCTATGGTTTTAATTTACCATCGATACTATAGCGTTTATTCAATGCGTTTACCATGCCAAAATATCGCTAACTAGTTCGCTAGCATTTAAGTTTAGGAGATTGGTTGGTAGAAATATAATTAATTCCCCTATCGGCTAGAACTTGGACAATGTTTGAAAGTTGCGGCGTAACACCGGGAGTTTATGTTTCGGGTATCCCATTGATATCCCTAAGCTTATTGATGATGTAAAATATTATTTACAAGTCATACGAACACTAAAATGCTAGATTTTAGTGTCGCGGACATTTTATTTTTGTTACAGTTTGGCGTAGAACGGAGGCTAATATATATATATATATATATATATATATATATATATATTGAAAGTTTATATGTTTTATCATTTGGTGCCCCTAGTTAGGGGTTTTTATTTATATTCCATCTACAATATTCTTTCATGTCATTCGTTGCTTGTCCGGACAATTTTCAGAACTAGCTGGCATGAATAGTGTGATCCGGTGAATAGTGTTTTTAGCATTTTGCCAACATATTAGGACATAGTTTGCGGTTTTCTCGCGACAAGGCGATTGTGTTAATATTGTTTAGCATTTTTAACCATGTCCTATGATCGCCAGATCTTATACTACCTAATCATGCAGTAAATAAATCGTAATGAGAGAAATTAAACGTTAAATCGAGTGTTTAAGTTGTATGGAATTACCATTATTTTTGCCAGTTGTCACATTCCCCCCCCCCCCCCCCCCGTTCAAAGAATTTCGTCCCGAAATTCAATTCGTGTTACCAGTTGCAGGGGAGTCTTGGAACAGGTGAGGGTAGTTGGATTTCATATGATCTTCACGGTTCCACGTATACTAGGGACCGTGATGCGAGTTCCAACGAACTTTAACTAGCTTCCTACGACTCCTCCGTGTGTTGTGGACCTTCCAGTCCGTAACCTCAACAGGTTCTTTAGTAAATTGGAGTTTATCTTTGACATGTATCTCATCTGCTGGGATGACGACTGTTTCTTGAGTGGGAATTTTCTTGAGATTTGACACGTGAAACGTGTCGTGTACACTGCTCAGTTCCTCTGGTAGTTTTAACTTGTACGCA
>JARYGA010044660.1:22500-30000 GCA_030545235.1 Helianthus tuberosus
GAATATTTCCGAGATGTTAATGAACAAGACGTTCTTTTATTTGTTGACAATATCTTCCGTTTTGTCCAAGCAGGATCTGAAGTATCCGCCTTGTTGGGTAGAATGCCTTCCGCTGTGGGTTATCAACCTACCCTTAGTACCGAAATGGGTTCTTTACAAGAAAGAATTACTTCTACCAAAGAAGGGTCCATAACTTCTATTCAAGCTGTTTATGTACCTGCAGATGATTTGACCGACCCTGCTCCTGCTACGACATTTGCACATTTAGATGCTACGACCGTACTATCAAGAGGATTGGCCGCCAAAGGTATCTATCCAGCAGTAGATCCTTTAGATTCAACGTCAACTATGCTACAACCCCGGATCGTTGGTGACGAACATTATGAAACTGCACAACAGGTTAAGCAAACTTTACAACGTTACAAAGAACTTCAAGATATTATAGCTATTCTTGGATTAGACGAATTATCCGAAGAAGATCGTTTAACCGTAGCAAGAGCGCGAAAAATTGAGCGTTTCTTATCACAACCTTTTTTCGTAGCAGAAGTATTTACGGGTTCTCCGGGAAAATATGTTGGTTTAGCAGAAACAATTAGAGGCTTTCAATTAATCCTTTCCGGAGAATTAGATGGTCTTCCCGAACAGGCCTTTTATTTGGTAGGTAACATCGATGAAGCTACGGCGAAAGCTATGAACTTAGAAATGGAGAGCAATTCGAAGAAATGACCTTAAATCTTTGTGTACTGACCCCTAATCGAATAGTTTGGGATTCAGAAGTGAAAGAAATCATTTTATCTACTAATAGTGGACAAATTGGCGTATTACCAAATCACGCTCCTATTGCCACAGCAGTAGATATAGGTATTTTGAGAATACGCCTTAACGACCAATGGCTAACGATGGCTCTGATGGGCGGTTTTGCTAGAATAGGTAATAATGAAATCACTGTTTTAGTAAATGATGCAGAGAAAAGTAGTGACATTGATCCACAAGAAGCTCAGCAAACTCTTGAAATAGCAGAAGCTGCTTTGAGAAAAGCTGAAGGAAAGAGACAAACAATCGAGGCAAATCTAGCTCTCCGACGGGCTAGGACACGAGTAGAGGCTATCAATGCCATTTCATAACCAGTCGGTGCGTCCAAATAAGCATCGATTTATACTTTGGTTGTTTTGTTTGACTTGATTCTGTCGATTAAAAACAATCAAGCGCAATCATATTTTGATGCAACGAAAAAAAAATAGAAAAGATACAAAATCAAAATTTATAAAATAAAATGGGTATAAAAACTTATTAGATACCATTGACCGCGGTATCTAATAAGTTCTACCTACTATTGGATTTGAACCAATGACTCCCGCCGTATGAAAGCAATACTCTAACCGCTGAGTTAAGTAGGTCATTTATCTTCACAAAGAAAACCAAAAGGGACTCCTCCCGTCGATGGATTATAAATATCATATTACTTAGAAGCAATACCGATCAATATGATCTTGGATCATGGAATAGTCATCTTGAGAATATTAATCTTGACAAGAAATTATCTACATAATAAAATATGTATTACAAGCACTAAGGGCGCTAGTTCCAATATGGGTTCGAATGAAGCAAATTTAGTGATTAGTAAAGCCGAAGTAAATAAAGGTACTATCATGAAGAGATTAAAACCTCGAGCTCGAGGGCGTAGTTTTGCGATACAAAAACCTACCTGCCATATAACTATTGTAATGAAAGATATATCCTTAGATGAATATATAGATACCGACTCTATTACATGGTCACAAAATAAAAAAAAGGATACAACTATGTCGTATTATGATATGTATAGTAATGGGGGAACATGGGACAAAAAATAAATCCAATTGGTTTCAGACTTGGTACAACCCAAGGTCATCATTCCCTTTGGTTCGCACAACCAAAAAATTATTCTGAGGGTCTGCAAGAAGATCAAAAAATAAGAAATTATATAAAGAATTATGTACAAAAAAATATGAAAACATCTTCTGGCGTCGAGGGAATTGCACGTATAGAGATTCAAAAAAGAATCGACCTGATCCAAATCATAATCTATATGGGATTTCCAAAAATATTAATTGAAAGTCGACCCCGAGGAATCGAAGAATTACAGATGAATTTACAAAAAGAATTTAATTCTGTAAATCGGAAACTTAACATTGCTATCACACGAATTGAAAAGCCTTATGGAAACCCTAATATTCTTGCAGAATTTATAGCCGGACAATTAAAAAATAGAGTTTCTTTTCGCAAAGCAATGAAAAAGGCTATAGAATTAACTGAACAAGCAGATACAAAAGGAATTCAAGTGCAAATTGCAGGACGTATTGACGGAAAAGAAATTGCGCGTGTTGAATGGATCAGAGAGGGTAGGGTTCCACTACAAACCATTCGCGCTAAAATAGATTATTGTTCCTATACAGTTCGAACAATCTATGGGGTATTAGGCATCAAAATTTGGATCTTTATAGAAGGGGAATAATAAACCTTTATTTCCCTTTGCATTCTATCCAGCGATGTAACAAAAAATGATAAATTAGTTTCTTCTTTTTCTTTTCTGTTCAATAAAAAAAAATGAACAATAATAATTCTATTATAATTCTATAGGGTTTAATAAAAATTTAATTCATCTTTTGATAAAATTGCTATGCTTAGTGTGTGACTCGTTGGTTTTTTGAGGGTTAGTATAAAAAAACAGCCCCATAGTATAAAAATATAAACAAATAACTATAGAAGTAATAACCAACTCATCACTTCGTATTATCTGGATCCAAAGAACCAGTCAAGATATGATATATTGTTCATATTGTTGTAGCAACTAAAATCTTTTTTATTAAAAAATATGCTTCTAAGTTGTCAATCGAAATAAAAAAGAAAGGGTATGGATAATTGGAAAGATGAGAGAAAGAAAGAAAAAGGATATTGATGATATATAATTCCAATATGTAAGGTCTATGAGTCATCTCAGAAAAAATCTGCGTAATAAAGCACCAATACGGATTCATCATTAAATGGATCTGCTCGTCGAACAAAAAATAAAGAGCTTCGAGCCAATAAAGACTAAGAATATTGACTCAAGAACTAATAGCTCCGTTGTAAAATTCAGACCTAACCATTAAGTAAGAAGCGATGGGAACGATGGAACCTATGAATTCAAAAGATTTTAGTGAAAATGAATTCGAATGATTCATTGATCGGGATGGCGGAACCGGCCAGAGACCAATTCATCTATTCGGAAAAGTTATGAACTAATGATAGAACTGAAATAGAAATTGAAAGAGTAAATATTCGCCCGCGAAAACTTTATTTTCTTGGATTGCTAAAATTGGGTCAACCCAATACGATAAAGAGTAAAACAAAAGAAAGATTTGTTTTAACATTCTAAAAGATATAAATATAAGAAAAAAGAGTTATTTAATATATTTAGATTTAGTTATCTATACAAACAAGATACACAAATGAATAATAGATTTGATCTAGATTAAATGAAATCAATGATTCAGTATATTACTTATTAAATACATGTATATCTTAATTCAAATTATATTCTATCTGAATTGAATTCAAAATCTTTAATTTGAATTGATTTTATTCGCGAGGAGCTGGATGAGAAGAAACTCTCACGTCCGGTTCTGTAGTAGAGATGGAATTCAAAACAAACCATCAACTATAACCCCAAAAGAACCAGATTCCGTAAACAACATAGAGGAAGAATGAAGGGAATATCTTATCGAGGTAATACTATTTGTTTTGGTAAATACGCTCTTCAGGCACTTGAACCCGCTTGGATCACATCTAGACAAATAGAAGCAGGTCGACGAGCAATGACACGAAATGCACGTCACGGTGGAAAAATATGGGTCCGTATATTTCCAGATAAACCAGTTACAGTAAGGCCCGCAGAAACACGTATGGGTTCAGGTAAAGGCTCTCCCGAATATTGGGTAGCTGTTGTTAAACCAGGTCGAATCCTTTATGAAATGGGTGGAGTAACAGAAAATATAGCCCGAAGGGCTATTTCAATAGCAGCGTCCAAAATGCCTATACGAGCTCAATTCATCATTTCGGGATAAAAAAGAAATAGGCCTTAAAAATAGCGGGTGCAGGTTTCTTTTTTTGAACAAATAATATTTCTTTTTTTCTTCGACCTTTGTATTGTAAAAAACAGAAAAAAAAAAAATGATATGATTCAACCTCAGACCCATTTGAATGTAGCAGATAACAGCGGGGCTCGAGAATTGATGTGTATTCGAATCATAGGAGCTAGCAATCGTCGATATGCTCATATTGGTGACGTTATTGTTGCTGTGATCAAAGACGCAGTTCCAAACATGCCTCTAGAAAGATCAGAAGTGGTCAGAGCTGTAATTGTCCGTACTTGTAAAGAACTTAAACGTGACAACGGTATGATAATACGATATGATGACAATGCTGCAGTTGTGATTGATCAAGAAGGAAATCCAAAAGGAACTCGCGTTTTTGGTGCGATTGCCCGAGAATTGAGACAGTTCAATTTTACTAAAATAGTTTCATTAGCTCCCGAGGTATTATAAAATGAGACTACGATATGGTTATAGGTTATAGTAGGGTATTTAAAAGAAATAGATTAAGATTAATTTAGTAGATTTTGTCTCACGTATATACCTTTCAAAATTCATATTAATATTCAAAAAAAAAAAAAAAAAAAAAAAAAAAAAAAAAACATGTTGATTATATCCAAATTTGGAGGCACCAATCATTTTAATTAATCATGAGTAGTGATACTATTGCTGACATAATAACCTCTATACGAAATGCCGATATGTATAGAAAAAGCGTGGTTCGAGTAGCATCTACTAATATCAGCCAAAGTATTGTTAAAATACTTTTACGAGAGGGTTTTATTGAAAACGTGAGAAAACATCGAGAAAACAACAAAGATTTTTTGGTTTTAACCCTACGACATAGAAGGAATAGGAAAAGGACTTATCGAAATCTTTTAAATTTAAAACGGATCAGTTGGCCGGGTCTACGAATCTATTCTAACTATCAAAGAATTCCTAGAATTTTAGGCGGGATGGGAGTTGTAATTCTTTCTACCTCTCGGGGTATAATGACAGACCGGGAGGCTCGACTAGAAAGAATAGGCGGAGAAATTTTGTGTTATATATGGTAATTTTTCTAATATCCGAATTGAATAGGAAACTTCTTTTTTGTGAAAAAGAAAAGAGAAGGAGTGGGTTGTCTAATAGGGTTCTTCCTCCACTAGTTGATACTTCAAGGAGGTTTGACCTGGAATGAAAGAACAAAAATGGATTCATGAAGGTTTAATTACTGAATCGCTTCCCAATGGCATGTTCCGGGTTCGTTTAGATAATGAAGATATGATTCTAGGTTATGTTTCAGGAAAGATCCGACGTAGTTTTATACGAATATTGCCAGGAGATAGAGTCAAAATTGAAGTAAGTCGTTATGATTCAACCAGAGGTCGTATAATTTATCGACTCCGCAACAAAGATTCGAAAGATTAGGTTTTTTCAACTTCACTATTTCTTTTTCTTTCGCAGGAATACGATTCAAAATCGAAAATTACAATAAACTTATTTTCTTCCAAGAAAAGGATTCAAAATTAAAGTAAGGAGTGGCAAATATGAAAATAAGAGCTTCTGTTCGTAAAATTTGTGAAAAATGTCGACTAATCCGTCGTCGGGGACGAATTATAGTAATTTGTTCCAACCCAAGACATAAACAAAGACAAGGATAATAAGACTCGTTAAAGACCCAATATACAAATAAGAAGGGGGATCTTTTTTGACATGAAATGGATATATCCATATATCTCTGACTCAAATTTATGAGATGATAAAATATGGCAAAAGCTATACCGAAAAAGGGTTCACGTGGACGTATTAGTTCGCGTAAGAGTATACGTAAAATACCAAAGGGGGTTATTCATATTCAAGCATGTTTCAATAATACCATTGTGACTGTTACAGATGTACGAGGGCGAGTGGTTTCTTGGTCCTCTGCCGGTACTTGTGGCTTCCAAGGTACAAGAAGAGGGACGCCGTTTGCTGCTCAAACCGCAGCGGCAAATGCTATTCGTGCAGTAGTAGATCAAGGTATGCAACGAGCAGAAGTCATGATTAAAGGTCCCGGTCTTGGAAGAGACGCAGCATTACGAGCTATTCGCAGAAGTGGTATACTATTAACTTTCGTACAGGATGTAACCCCTATGCCACATAATGGCTGTAGACCCCCGAAAAAAAGACGTGTGTAGAAATCAAAATTGAAGATATTTCAATAGCAAGAGAAACAAGAGAGCAAGAGAAACAAGAGAAATAAATGATTCAATGATCAGATCAAATAATATTATTATGGTTCGAGAGAAAATAACAGTATCTACTCGGACACTACAGTGGAAGTGTGTTGAATCAGCAGCAGACAGTAAGCGTCTTTTGTATGGGCGCTTTATTCTGTCTCCGCTTATGAAAGGTCAAGCAGACACAATAGGCATTGCGATGCGAAGAGCTTTGCTTGGAGAAATCGAAGGAACATGTATCACACGCGCAAAATCTGAGAAAATCTCACACGAATATGCTACCATAATGGGTATTCAAGAATCAGTACATGAAATTTTAATGAATTTGAAAGAAATCGTATTGAGAAGTAATCTCTATGGAACTTGTGAGGCGTCTATTTGTGTCAGGGGCCCTGGATATGTAACTGCTCAAGATATCATCTTACCGCCTTATGTAGAAATCGTCGATAATACACAGCATATAGCTAGCTTGACGGAACCCATTGAGTTGGTTATTGGATTACAAATAGAGAAGAATCGTGGATATCTTATAAAAGCGCCAAATACCTTTCAAGATGGAAGTTATCCTATAGATCCTGTATTCATGCCTGTTCGAAATGCGAATCATAGTATTCATTCTTATGAAAATGGTAACAAAGAGATACTATTTCTCGAAATATGGACAAATGGAAGTTTAACTCCTAAAGAAGCACTTCACGAAGCCTCCCGGAATTTGATTGATTTATTGATTCCCTTTTTACATACCAAAGAAGAAAATTTAAGTTTAGAGGACAATCAACACATAGTTCCTTTACCCCCTTTTACCTTTTATGATAAATTGGCTAAACTAACAAAAAATAAAAAAAAAATGGCGTTGAAATCGATTTTTAGTGACCAATCAGAATTGCCTCCCAGAATCTATAATTGCCTCAAAAGGTCCAACATATATACATTATTGGACCTTTTGAATAACAGTCAAGAAGATCTTATGAAAATGGAACATTTTCGCATAGAAGACGTCAAACAAATTTTAGGGATTCTAGAAAAAAATTTCGTAATTGATTTACCGAAAAATAAGTTTTAAATCCAATGGATTTTTTCTCTTTTTTTTTAGAAAAGGGCCGAAAATCGGTTTTGAATCTTTAGGACAATTCATATATTCGGAATCAGCATAGATTCATAATTTAATTGAATAGATGTATCTAGGG
>JARYGA010044661.1:0-29037 GCA_030545235.1 Helianthus tuberosus
CTACAATTATCGTTAGTATGTTGGGGTTTTGTATACAAAATTTGTTACTACCTTGCGAGGAGTAACATGACCACAAGTCGGGTTAACAGTACCGTGGGTGGTAATTGAATAGATGGAAACAAATGTAATTGCGCGACCGCCCTCAATACTGTACAATGGTTTTTACTTAACTTGATTAAACTAGGATTCACTCACCAGTATTTTCCACTGACAAAATGTTTTTAAACGCGTTTCAGGTAACAAAATGTGAAAGCCAAATAGAAGCCAGCTGGACAACACTGAAGGCTTGGAAAAGTGGCTATAAAGTTACCTAAAATAAAGAGATGTTTTGTTTAAATAAAATAGGGTTTATCCCTATGAAAATGTGCGTACTTGAAACTTGGGATTTTCCCATGTGTTTAATATATTAAAAGCGTGGTATTTTACTCTGATAAAATATTTACTAACTACGGTCCTGATGTAATTTCCGCTGCCAAAATGATAAACACCTGGATACCACCAAAACTGGCAGCGGCCGCCCGTTCCCGGGTTGTTAGGGGACGGGGTTGCGACATTTTACCCTTGTTTAACCAAAATTAACTGAACGAACCCATTCATATTTTCGTATATTTCTAGCTTTTATACCTTTGTTCATTATTTCATATTTATACCCTCATTTATGTATTTATACCTCAATTTCATGTACCTATACATCCATTTCATGTATTTATACCTAAATTTCATGTATTTTTAATAAATTTTTTTTGCCAAAAGTTTGTTTTTGGCTATTAACCGAAATTAAATTAATCAAACAAAAAACCGTCAATCTAAATGAATAAACCAAACCGAGGTACTGAAAACGTATTGTTAAAAAATAGACTAATCGATGCCCTCATTTTCGGTTGAGGATAATAATCTTACCAACTGAACAATGCACATTGTGGCAATGTCTGTGTTTCCCGCTGGATCGCACGCTATTATTGGTTATTAACTAAAACCGGTTATGGATGAACAATAACTAAATTGGTAACCTAAACCAAATAAAAAGCACACGAAACTGAACTGAAATAAAACAAAAACTGAATTAATTGAAAATTGAAAACTGAAACAGAAAACCGAATTGACCCAAAACCGGTTATCAATTTGTTTGTACTCTCATTTAACCAAAATTAGCTGAGCCGAACCGAATCATTTGTATTTTCATATATTTCTAGCTTTTATACCTCTTGTTCATATATTTCATATTTTATATCTCCATTTCATATGTTTATACTTTCATTTCATGTATTTATAACTCAATTTCATATATTTCTAAGTAAAAGTTTTAGCCAAAGTTTGATTTTTGCTATTAACTAAAATTAAATGACAAAACAAAAAACCGACAATCTAACCGAATAAACCGAATTGATTAACTGAAAACCAATTGATTAATAAAATAGACTAACCGATGACTTTGGTTTCGGCTTCGGTCGAGGATAATAACCGAACCACGCACAACACAATGAAATGAATTACCCGATTACTTCGCTTTTAATGGATATCTATCCAGTGGCGGACCCAAGATTTTTATCCAATGGGGTCCAATTTTTCGGTGTTAAGATTTTTCATGTTAGAATTGTTGGGTCGGACATCACTCGGGTCGGGTCGATGCGAGAAACATAATATAATACAATATACAAAATCATAATATAACTATATGATATAAGCATACCATGTCATTTGAAATGAAAAAAAAAAAAAAAAAAAACATCACAAAATCAAATTAAATCTAAAAATACTATGTCATAGTTTTCTGCACCTATGCTCTCATTATCTCCAAGAGGAAAATCAAGAAAATCATTAAATCTAATAGATTAATATAGTCACCATAACAACATTAATGGTATGCGTATCAGAAACTTCTAATAAATCAGATACAAATAATGAAGTGAGGAAGACAACGAGGGTGTTGTGTTTTGAACCTGATGAAGGAAACAAGGGTGTAAGCAACTATTGTTCTGTTTATATTTGGAACTAAAAACAAAACGATAAAAAAAGGAGAAAACGTGACTCGAAATTGTGACCTTTCAAATTGAAGTCAAGAAATTTACCACCACGCCAAGTTTAATCTTGTTTTAATGGGTTTCATCTAAATATTTTTATGGGGTCCATACAAAATTTAACACACCGTCGTTACTACACTTTTAAAAAACATTGGGGTCCGGGGACCCCGACCCACATATTGTGGGTCCGCCCCTGTATCTATCACAATGATGATACAATAAATATTATACGAATAATTAAACTATAACGAGTATCGCAATTTAACATGTCGCTCACAACGAATCGCGTGGTGATCCTGCTAGTTTGGATAAAGCCAAACAAACCGGCGCCGCCTCTAGAAAAATTTAAATCGGTTTAAATTCGAAAAATCGGAGCCTGCCCGAACTCTCTCTCTCTCTCTTCAACTTATCAGTTCTCTCTCTCTCTACATGTCATTTCCAGTTTCTTCCATCCTCGATCATCCTTATTAACGGTCTTCTGGAATCCATAAAGCAGCATACCAAGATTATTATTTATCGGTAAATTTCTTCAAAACCCTAAACTTTTAAGGTCCTTAATGTTTGGTTTCTATTTATATTAGTTAAATTATTGATCTTGACGTTGATCTGTTATTGTTTTCAGTTTTTTAATTTTGTTTCTATGCTGTTTTATTTTATAATGAACCTGCAATTTAATTTTCCCTGATTAGATGGATCGTAGAAGTATAAATTTATATATATATATATATATATATAGGACAATGCTAGACAGAAAACCCTATTTACATAGAAAACTCTGAAAACTCAAATCTCCACCCATTTTTACCCAACATCCCGACATTTTTTTTTTTTGAAAAAAATAACACATGTAATATACATGTTTTAAAGTGTTTTGGGCAAAAAAAAAACAAAAAAGCGCCGAAGGGATTTTTAAAAAAAAAATAAACAAATTTCAGTGCCTAACATGTGTTAGGCAACAAAGACAGAAAATGCTGAATTTTTTTTTTTTTTTTTTAAAAAGATCCCTTCGGCGCTTTTTTGATTTTTTTGGCCCAAAACTCTTAAAAACATATATATTACATGTGTTAATTTTTTCAAAAAAAAAAAAAATGTCGGGAGGTTGGGTTTTCTAGGGTTTTTCATATAGATAGGGTTTCCTATGTAGCCTTGCCCTATATATATATTTTTGTGAATTTATATATAAGGTCAAACAAATTACACCAAGATAGCCGGTAAGCGGGCAACAAGCTGCGCCGCTACCCCTTTTGAATAGCGAAACCTAACCTAGTAAAAACGAAACCCCGATCTCTAGGAGACGAAATGTTGCTGTGAACAACCCGTTGGACCCGTTCAAGAAATCTGATGGCTTCTGGGGCTAGCGAGCCAAAGGTATCAAAGGCAAAAGGGATAAAGGAATGTTGATTATCCTCGCAGGCTTTGGCATGTTTGTCCATTTTCTTTGCTGCCGCCCTTGCAATCGCTTGACCAGGGACAAAACCTGTATCCCGAAAGCCTACAAGGGGGGAAACCCCGGTAAGATCAACACAAGCGTGTTTACCTGCATCCCACCCGAAAACTAAAACGTCCGCGGGGCGCAATGTGGATCTTCCTTCCCTCGGATCTGTCAAAAAGTTTACGGGGGCTTCTTTCTTCACCGAGATCCCCGCCCGTTTGAGGATGTCCCCCAAGACATCCCGCACCCAGTCGTGCCTATACTTAAAACCTGGCAGTTCTTTACAGTGCAGAGCATGCTCCCCAAATTGGTCTAAGCAAGCTTTCCGGCAAATCGGGCATTGCTCATCATCAGGGAACATAGGAATCATGAGCCGATATTTTAAGATAGCACGATATTCAACGGCTGACATCTTTTGGCCTAAGCCCTCGATGGGGATGACCGTAGAAGTATGAAATTAAAATAATAGATAAATTAATTTGATTGGGATGTTTCAGTTATTTTGAATTTTAATATTATTATGTAGTAACTAGTAAGTTTTGATTTAATTGGTTGAGTTTTATTCGTTTTATAATATCATAATAAATATAGGAAATTTACAAGTAAAGGGGCAACAAGCTGTACCACGACCCTTTTGAATTGTAAATCCAATCTTTAGTGTTATGTTAATTGGTTTGTTTTATGAATGGTATATAGATATTGAAGTGTATAAAGATGCCTAAAGATAGACGAGACCGATCTGTATCTATCGATAGATCTTGGACTTCACCTTATTTATGCAACACTAGTCACTCGAAACGATCATTAACGAAAAGCCCGTTAGAAAATGAAAATGCTAAAGAATGGGAAGAAGCTCGATGCCCTGTTTGTATGGAACACCCGCACAATGCCATTTTGTTACTATGTTCTTCGCACAAAAATGGCTGTCGCCCGTTTATGTGTGACACTAGTTACCGTCACTCTAACTGTTTTGACCAGTTTCAAAAGGCGTCGTCTGAAACCCAACAGTTGGTGAGTCAGCAACAAGGCGGTACAAGCGGGTCCACACCTGTGTTGAAACTGGTTTGCCCGTTATGTCGTAGGGAGGTTAACGGGTGGGTTGTGGTGGAATCTGCTCGTTTGTTTATGGATTCAAAAACCCGGAGCTGTGCTAGTGAGGCTTGTGACTTTTCAGGGACGTATGCAGACTTGAGAAAGCATGCTCGGTTGGTGCACCCGCTGGTTAGACCATCAGAAGCCGACCCGGACCGTCAACGGGACTGGCGGCGGTTAGAACAGCAGAGGGATATTGGGGATCTTTTAAGTAGTCTTCAGTCATCTATAGGAGATGATAGGGTTGAAGATATTAGTAATAATAGCGCGAGTGCTAGTGCTTTATCGTTTGATGAAGGTGGTTGGATGAATGTTTTTTTCTTGATTCGGGTTTTCAGACCCAGAAGTAGTTCAAGGAGCAGTAGCTGGTCTGGAACGTCTCGGGCCAGAGCCCATGTGACCATTAGAAGGAGACCCAGTACACGGCTTTGGGGTGAGACTCATGACGACGAATCCAGAGATGATGATAACGATTCCTCGGATGGTGGTTCGGGCCCGCCTGGTCTGCTGCAAAATGATGAATCATTGCTGTGAGAATAATCACTGCAACTTGTTCTTTTTACTGTGAAAATTGATTTTGTTTGAGATTTTTATTCATTACTTGTATTTGTCAATTCTTCATCTTGTTATAATCCCTTAAAGGAAAAAAAAAACAAGGCCAAGAAACTTTAGATTGCTATTGTTCTCTGGTAACTCACTAGGGGTATTATGTTAATCTTGGTTTTAAAAAGCGCAAAGCGTCATGTACGCGAGGATATCCAAATAAACTTTATTTACAGCCAGAAACCGCGTCTCTATTAATTGACCACATGAATTGTTTTTACATATCAGTCTTACGCCTTGTGCATCTGGCGCGTCTTTTTAAATCAAGATGGTATATCTATTTGATATTTGTGATTTCTATGTGCATTAAGGTCATTGTAGTATACTTGTTGGTCTCTTGAGAATGAACAAGGTATAAACAAAACATGAATCATCTTTATTTGCCCCTTGAGAATCATCAAAGACAACCTAGAGACATTGAGGTCATTTTGTTGACTGTGAAATAAAATGACAAATTTGTTTCTTTAAATTAGAGGGTCCAGGTGATACATACCAGCAGCACATATTGGTCATCTTCTTCTTTTTTTTTTTTTTTTTCATAATTTATGCCAGTTGAGTTGAATTTTAGCTGGAAAGAAATGATAGGGTGGATTTTTTTTTTATTTTCTTTGTTTTTGTTTTGATTTTAAGCATCTCTAATGAAATCATATTGAATGTTGAAAACTTTTTAAGGTTTTATGTACAACTAGTGTAAAATTCTTTAAACACATAGGTTTTTGAAGGTCTTGGGTTCAGATCCCTGGACGGTATAATTAAATAGAAATCTGCCTAGAAAAACTACTGTCATTCTTTTTTACTTTTTTCAAAATACAAAACATAGTAGAAATCTGCCTAAACAAAACCTAACCCCCCCCCCCCCCCCCCCTCGGGCAATAAAAAAAAAAAAAAAAAACTATAACTCACCAAAAAAACCCCCAAAAAACCTAACCCCCCCACCCCCCAAAAACCTAAAAAAAACCCAACTCCCCCACCCCCAAAAAAAACCTAAAAAAAAAAAATCTAAAAAAACTAAACACCCACCCCCACCACCACCCAAAAACCTAAACCCCCACCCCCTCGGCAAAAAAAAAAAAAAAATGTTTTTTTTTGGGGGTGGGTGATGTGTGTGTGGGGGGGGGGGGGGGGGTGTTAGGTTTTTGGTGGTGGTGGATGTTAAAGGGTTTTTTTTTTTTTTTTTTTTTGTATGGGGTTTTTTGTGTAGTGGGTTTTTTTAGGTTATTGGACACTTGTCACTCTATAAATCCTTCTTACACTTCTTACAATTAAGATCCTATGTATTTGATCCTAATCCGTAATAATAACGGAAATTATTCTTTTAATCAGTTTGTACACCATTACTCCTTAAGTCCTTTGCGATACTTAAATTCAAGTCACAGTTCACTTCTTTATACCGTCACTTATTTTGATTCATAAGCTTCTTGCTTTCTCTTATTGACCTAACGTTGTGTCTCTTTCCTTGTTACCAAATCATAATCCAGAAATCAATGGTTGTGTGTGGTTTTCATTTTTTTTAATCATTATTTTTTAGGCTTCATGTTTTGTTTATACCATGTTCTATATTTTGTTTTTTTTTTGCAACAATGGAAATCCACAAGAAATGATATATGGGGACAGATTTTTGAACTGGTATTAGTATTACGTTGAGAAATGCAAGAATATACGTACGTAGTGCATTGATGACTTAATAGAAGAATGAAAGGTGATGGGTTAGCGGTTATGTAAGCATCTCACTTAGAGCAAGATGTAAGAGTTTGTTATGCTGTTTTTTTAGTTTATTGGCTTTGGAAAGAATGTGTTCCTCCCTGTATGTATGCATGCATAATGATAGGAAACTTCTAAGTAGACGTGTCATCTAGCATTTGAACTTGTTCATAAATGGTTCACGAACTTTAACCGAACGGAATTTCTTGTTCGTGTTTGTTCATTAAGGAAATGGATTTGTTCGTGTTCGTTCTAAACAAAGACAAGCAAATACAAACTGGCATAAACTAACATAAATGAACACAAAAGAATATATGTTAACTGAACAAAATGGTTAACCTCAAATATTCAATTATCCAAAAGATGAATCAAGTTTACTTCAAGCATTCAGTTATTTGAAAGACAAGTACTTGAGACATAGTTAATATCCAAGGTACCCTAAGCGTCCTAAAGGTACCCCAAGCCTACTATAGAGTTTTGTGGGGTACAAGTAAGGACGGAACTCGTACGGGAGCTTGCACGAAGATGTAGCATGTATGTTGGTGCGTGTAAATGTGGATTTTATTATGTATATGACCGATTCTCGTAGGAATGATTATAATTGGATGTAACACACGTAGCATTTGAACTTGTTCATAAATGGTTCCCGAACTTTAACCGAACGGAATTTCTTGTTCGTGTTTGTTCATTAAGGAAATGGATTTGTTCGTGTTCGTTCTAAACAAAGACAAGCAAATACAAACTGGCATAAACTAACATAAATGAACACAAAAGAATATATGTTAACTGAACAAAATGGTTAACCTCAAATATTCAATTATCCAAAAGATAAATCAAGTTTACTTCAAGCATTCAGTTATTTGAAAGACAAGTACTTGAGACATAGTTAATATCCAAGGTACCTTAAGCGTCCTAAAGGTACCCCAAGCCTACTATAGAGTTTTGTGGGATACAAGTAAGGACGGAACTCGTACGGGAGCTTGCACGAAGATGTAGCATGTATGTTGGTGCGTGTAAATGTGGATTTTATTATGTATATGACAAATTCTCGTAGGAATGATTATAATTGGATGTAGCACACGTAGCATTTGAACTTGTTCATAAATGGTTCCCGAACTTTAACCGAACGGAATTTCTTGTTCGTGTTTGTTCATTAAGGAAATGGATTTGTTCGTGTTCGTTCTAAACAAAGACAAGCAAATACAAACTGGCATAAACTAACATAAACGAACACAAAAGAATATATGTTAACTGAACAAAATGGTTAACCTCAAATATTCAATCATCCAATAGATAAATCAAGTTTACTTTAAGCATTCAGTTATTTGAAAGACAAGTACTTGAGACATAGTTAATATCCAAGGTACCTGATGACGGGGGTAGCTCAAGCCTCAATAAAATGACTAAGAATACATAATAGCTTGAAGGGTTAAAAGGTTCAAAGGTTTAAAGCCCGGGAACTAAGGTGAACAGCACGTGTACAGTAATCAGTCACCTCACTGATTACTTGAACAACTCTCCCACAGCCGCAAACGCAAAGCGTGTGCACAGGGAGACCTCTTTTATCCGCAGGTCCAAACGCTTCAACCCCTAAAAGGGTAAGTCCTCCACTGCAAGTAGGGTTCACTGGTCAAAGGTTTCTCCTTTGAGAAATCTCTTCCTCTATAAATGACACTTCATTGAATGCATTTGAAACATTCTGGATCAGCTCAGATCTCCTGGGATCTCTGATCTTCCTTTTTGTCTCTCGAGCACTTGTTTCATACAAGTCTCTCTTCTTCACTTCAACAAACACAATCTATTTGCTCTTGCATCCAAGGTTGAGCACCTTTCAGCCGAAGGTCTTGAATAAATAACAAACATAACTACTCTCTCCACGTCTTGCAAACGTGGGGGACCCCACGACATGCGTTAGGCAAACCGGAACCCTCCAAGCCTTTTGCCTAACCAGACTAACCACTATCATTGGTCTTGTATTTGTTGCATCAACAAGTTGGCGCCCACCGTGGGGCTACGCCGCTTATTTTCTTCAAAAGACCAGTAGTGTAGCTCCATTCTCTCAAAAATCATCATGTCAGAAAGTGAATCTCTGGGAGAGGTAAACCAAGTCCCACGTACCTTTACCCCTAGCACTAGCCAAACTCATGTGGCTATACCAACTTCCTTCTCAACACCGGGGAGCACTCCAACTGGAGCAACATACCCCGAGTTCCTCATTTTCCAAACACCGACCCCATCTCGTTTAGGAGTGTCATCTCCTAATGTCGGTGCTTCTAACACCCCCTCACGTATTGACCTTACCCCTGAAGGGGTCGCCAATAACTTCTTAGAGTTAAGGTCTCTCCTTAACCAATACGTGAGCTGGGAAAGAGACAAGGGAGTGAGGATTCAGCTGGATTATGACGAGCCAGAGCCATCGTTATCTCATGGACCTCACGCTCTTCCTTTTACAAGTTCGCAACCAATCGTGTCCAGGAATGAGGCTGGTCCCAGCCATCCACCTCCAAACCCCAGTCCATATACATACACGAGGCCAGATCCGACATCTTTTCCTCTATTTTCTCCCCAAACAGTTGCAACCGGTGCTCCGTTGGGGCACGAGCTAACTTTAGACCAGCTCCTACAATCTCCTGTTACAAGCCTCCCGCCTCCGGCAACAACTACATAAGAGTAAGCTTTGTCTGTACTCCCCTTGGCACGAAGTGCCGTCATGAGCGCTCCTTTAGGGATAAACTGCACAGTTGCACCCGTAAGCCTTCAAGGCTTCAACCTTATGCCTCAAATGATGGCTCAGATGATGGCAAGCTTCCCTTGGCAACACTTTATTAATCAAGTGCTGGCCACCCAAGGGAACAACAACAGCAACACGGGTGCAAGGGTGGAAGAGGATTTGGCCAAGCCATACAAACCAAGCAATCTGTCATGCTTTTCCCAGCAAATCGCTGATTATGATTTCCAAGCGAAAATCAAGATGCCGTCCCATATCAAGACATACGTAGGAACCGAAGATCCAGAGGATCACCTCCAGATCTTTACAAGTGCTGCTAGGATCGAGAAATGGTCTAACGCTGAATGCTGCCTCATGTTCTTGCAGACCCTTATTGGGTCAGCCAGAATATGGTTCAACGACCTGCCTGCCAGAAGCGTTCGAAGCTTCGATGACCTAAGCAAAGGGTTCCTGGCCAATTTTTCACAGTAAAGGCGGTACGTTAAAGATGCCACAGTGATTTTCCAGATAAAACAAAGAGATGACGAAACCCTTCGAGAGTTCACATAAAGATATAAAAAGGAAGGTCTGACGTATGTGGGGGCAGATGAAAAGATGAGAGTGGCAGGTTTCATGAACGCCATTACCTCCAAATATCTTACGAGGGACTTCAACAAGTCCCTGCCAAAAACCTTGGAAGAAGCTCTCGAGAGGGCCGAAGCCCACAATAGAGGAGAGGAGGCTGTCGACATAAAGGAGCAAAGAAAAAGGGGATCTAGCTGGTGAGGTAACAGCCCCGCTAGAAAGAAGGGGAATTTTCATTCCTATGACAGACGTCACAGGAGCTCAGATAAACGAAGGCATGAAGGTCGGAACCCTCCGAGCAGGGAGAAGACTGTAAACTTTACAGCTGTTACAAAAACCCCACAGGAGATCCTTTGTAACGCCCTAAAAATATTTAACAGTTAAAAAACACCATATCCCAAAATTTAAATAAAAATGGTGTTAGTTTGATGCATATTAGTCTAACAAGATAAACTAAAGGGGCTGGTTATGTAAGAATGGCCAAACTTGATTTTAATAAAAATAAAACAAAACAAAACACACACACACATCAGTGTGTGTGCGTGTGGGAGGCGACCAGGAAAGGGGAGAACACCCGAAACCCTTATTTAATCAAATTGATCAAATTGAAGGGTGAATTGGGCTTCTAATTACTGCATGAATCAAGAATCTTGATCAGCCACACTTGTCTAACACTAGGTAAGTTACAATTTTAGTTTTGGTGATGTTTGATTCTTGGGTGAAATTTGATTTATAAAAGTTCTTGAATAATTGGGTGATGTTATGATTCCAGGATGTGTGATTAAAGTGTGGGATTATAAACCCTAACTGAAATCATGTGAATTGATTTATAAATTTTGTGTTAGAATTGTCTTGTGCCATATATTGAAGTGGGTTTTCATCTAGAATGAAAAGCCCCACGATTTGTGTATGAATTATGTGAATAATAACCTAGGGTTGTTGAACTAGCATGTTAATATGGAGGTAATGAGTAATTAAGTTTGAATAAGATGAAATTTTTGGACTTACCAAGGTTTAAATGAACGAAAATGGCTAATTAAAAGGTACGCACATAAGGTGCTTGACAAAACGCCTAAAAGATGTTGATAGACATTAATTGTGGTGTTTGTCTAAATAAACAAGCTTTAGTTATGAGCCGACAGGTTCTAATGATAATTGGCTTGTGCATTTTAGGCAACACGGTTGAGGCGTCGGGAAGTCAAGCCGGTGCGGATACTCATTTGAAGGGAAAGCTTTAAGGTACGTGGCTAACGCTTCGTTACGATTGTTAATTAGTCTTTTGTTATTGATATTAGTTGGTAAAGTTAGAATATGGGATTTAAGTGGTTTGGTTTGTTGAATGATGGTTTTCATAACGGCAAACCAAACGGGTTACTAAGGGTAGGTACAAACCGGGTAATGGGAGTACCTTATCCGTAGACTATAAGCCCGAGTGACGGGTGGTAATGAACTAAACACGCAAACCGGTAATGAGAGCGTGAGTGTTGAACATAAAGAACCCGAAGTTGGGTCACCTTGATACAAAGAAGTACCCCGTTCGTATGGTTTCGGGAATAATGAATTAGAGGGTAAAGTTAGTTAAAATGTGGAATAAATATCCACAAGTTTGATTATGCATCAAACGATGCATATTCATTACTAATCTTGTTAGGAAAATGTTAATGGATTGAAAACAAGAAACTATAAGTCTTACTAGATATTTCGAAATGTCCCGTATTGTAATTTGATGTTTTAAAAGGTGCGAAACGAGAACAAACGGGTCAAAACAGCTAAAACAGCAAAGTATTTGCTGCAGATGTGTCTCAGGCGGGCCGCGTAAGTTCCGCCTGGGCTTATGCGGGGCGCGAGAAAGCTACCGTAAGTTACGGTAACTTACGGTAGCGAGTAAAAGTGTTACGCCGGTTCTCTACTGCCTTTTGGCAGCCAAGTTTTGCCCAGTGGCTACCATAGCTTACGGTGGCTACCGTAAGCTACGGTAGTGCCCAGTCACTTTTGATAAGTTTGGCATATTTTAGTTATTCGGATCCGTTTTCGAGCGTAGTTTCGTTTATGCCAATTCTTAAGGACCGTAATACTAATGTTTGTTAAAATTTTCAGCTTTTAGGTAATGCAAGCACGTGGATGATGGTCAAGTCAAAGCTTCCGAACCGAACACATTCAAGATCATGTTCCGCCACTTTTGTTAATACTTGTCATTAGTAAAACTTATGTAATTAAAGGAATACTTATGTATTCTAATGTTGTTTTTGAACGTTGGTTAATCTAGAAATTACTAAACTAAGGTTATGTAAATGTTTGGCTTGACGTTTATAATGAATAGTCTTGTCTATTCAGTAAGAATTTATATTTCTAAAAGTACAGTTTTACAAGTTTGGTAATCAGAGCTAAGGTTAAAGATAAAGGGGAAAGTTCTTGTACAAATAATCTTAACATACTAAACATACAAATTGAAGGAAAAGTAAAAAAGACAAGGTGGCATTTTTGTAATTATCTATAACTATCAAAGTTACTCTACAAATGTATCTAAAAAACCTAAAAAAAACCCTAACCCCCCCCCCCCTCTCCCCCCTCCCAAAAAAACCTAAACCCACCCCCACACCCCCAAAAACCAAAAAAAACCCTAACCCCCCCCCCCATCACCCCCCCCCCCCCCCCAAAAGAAAACCTAACCCCCCCACCCCCCCCCCCCCCAAAAAAAAAAACCTAACCCATCCCCACCCCCCCAAAAAACCTAACCCCCCCTACCCAACCTAAAATGCTAAAAACTAAACCCCAAAAAAACTAAAAAAAACACACAAATTTTTTTATAAAAAAATCGCTACTTTTAGTAGAAAAAAAAATTTGTAGCAAAATGTAGCGATTTTTTTATAAAAAATATTAAAAAAAAATTGTTTTTTAGGTATTTTTGGTTGAGTTCACATTTGTATAGTAACTTTGATAGTTGGTGGTAATTACAAAAATGTCACCTTGTCTTTTTGACTTTTCCTTCAATTTGTATGTTTAGTATGTTAAGTTTATTTGTATTTGATCTTTTCCCAAAGATAAATGTGTTCAGTTCAAGGCTTGATCAACATCCGGTAAGAATTTGTTTGAAGTAAATTCTAAATTGAAAGATTAGATAGAATAGTCATTTAATGTGTATGGGAGGAGTATAATAATATACTCGAACCCGGGAAGTACACTTAGCATAAACGGTTAAGGCAAGTTGTATACTTGGCCAAATAGTGAGTATGAATTCTCATGAAAAAGTATGAGAATGATTGAACGAATTATTTATCGAATTATTTTAAACATTTAAGTAAGAAGATGTCGGGAGGTGCTAGTAACAATATCCTATCCCTAACTACCGACGAGTTGAAAGAAAAGATCTCCGAGGAAGTCGGAAGGGCTATTGAAGTTAGCCTACCAAGATTCATAGAAAGGCTACAAAATACATTACTTTCAACTATGGAGGAAAAGATGGGCGAATTAAGAGAAGATCTTACCAATGATAGAGGTAAGGCCAAAGAAAAGAAAGGTTGTTCTTATAACAAGTTTATGGCGTGTAAACTCCTGATCTTCAACGGAGAGGTGGATCCAATTGCTTGTCAAAGGTGGATAAGCGATATCGAAGGTGTTTTTGAACGAACACATTGTGATGAAAGCGACTTCGTGGCTTATGGAACTGGCCAACTTAGGGGCCAAGCCAAGGATTGGTGGGACAACCTCAGAAATGAAAGGGGTGTCGAAGCAACGAGAGCGATGACTTGGGGGGATTTTAAAACACCATTTCTCAAACATCATAGCCCCAAGGCGGTAATCAATAAGATAAAAGAAGAATTCATGCAATTAAGGCAAAAAGGTGAAACCGTTGATAAAATCACGGGGACGTTTATGGATAGACTCAAGTTTTGTGATGAGTTGGTCAAAACCGAAGAACAGAAAATTTACTACTATCACAATATGCTTAGGGCCGAATATAGGGATTTTATGACTCCCTCCCATAATGAAAGCCTCACCGATATAATCAATGCGGCGCGGGAGCGCGAGATTGAATTGAAAAGGCAAGTTGAAAGAGGTAAGAGAAGGGCCTTGGATGAAAACCCGAGTCCCACAAAGAAGTCGAAGGTAGCTGAATCTTCGAAGAAGGGAAATGCGAAAGGTGGTTCTCCGAGTTGCAAAATATGCGGACGCGCTCATAAAAGCGAATGTTATTTTAAGAACAAACCTTGCGTTGCATGTGGCAAAACAGGGCATGGGGTTTTAAATTGCCCAGACAAAGTGACGGTGTGTTATAAGTGTTATCAGCCGGGTCATAAAAAGTCAGAATGCCCGGAACTAACGGGAAAGAAAGATAGTGCTGACTCCAAGAATGAAACCCCGAAGTCAAAGGCAAGGTTATTCCAAATCACTGCTGTTGAAGCAAAAATGGAACCTGACGTGGTTACAGGTATATTTATTGTGAATTATGTCCTTGCACGTGTTTTATTTGATACGGGTGCGAATAAGTCTTTTGTTTCACAGACTCATTCAAAACCCTTTGTTCACATTAACTAAATTACCTATGCCAATGGAAGTAGAAGTAGGTAATAACAAAAGTTTCATTGTTTGTGATGTATGTCGGGAATGCAAACTGAATATCGATGGCGAGGAATACTCCATTGATTTAATACCCATGTCCATGGGTGAATTTCAAGTAGTGGTCGGAATGGACTGGTTGTCTCGTTACCACTGCCACACCCCAAAAACGTCGCAGCGGAATATATAAAACGTAGTGGTGACGGAAGTTGGTGCCCATTTCTATCTTGATGTTTGATGCATTATAGTGTTGGACAATATTGCTTATTTAAAACTTAGATTTTAAAGTTAACGTCCCAAAACACGACATAACCATGACAATATAAAGTTGTCTTTGATCCTCACGGATCTTATTACATTTGTCCCAGAAAGTTTAAAAGTCAGTCCAACATTTTAAGTGATAAAACATGCATCAATAAACACAAGATACGCCATAATTCCCGAAGCCGAACTCAAGTACCTGTAGAACATGTTAAAAATCAAGTGTCAACACAAAGGAAAGTGAGTTCACATATTCACTTACAAACAATTTTATTCCAAGGAAAACTTTCTGATTAGGTGTTTATTTGAAAACATCCATGTAAATTTTAGAAAATCCATTTTACTTCCTTAATAAAAATCCATGGGCCTTCCGTCGGTTCATCAATCCGACAACTGTAATATATATTGCCCAGGTTTTGTATATTAAATTATTGCGTCAAGTTTCAGACTCGTATGTTAGCTAGACGATACGGACTATATATTAACCATGCAGGGATAATCAAAGTTAGACAATAAACAAAATATTAATTCGTCGTTTGACTTGACACGGGGCGACCGATCACGACGGGGTTGTCAACCCGATAGATCTACTAACAATTCATCGCGTGCAATACTTAACTGATTAAACGACATCATGGGCGCAGGGTTCTCTCTTTGAGAACAATATGATGTCTGCCTCACGTACAATATATATATATCCTACTAATATGACAATTTAATACACGACGTTGTACGAATTCCCCTTATTCTCCATCATATGAGACCCAGTCAAGAATTCGTCCCCAACAGTACGGTCTCGTTTCACTTAAGAAATACCGTACATACAATATTCATTCATCAAAAACGTTTTACTTCGAAACGTATAACTTATCAAATTTCATATATTTTCAGCGAAAATATATATTTTATGTTAAAAGGTTTGTTTTATTTCGAAAACATTATTAAACCCCCAAAATATATACAAAGCAGTAAAAAAGGGGGTTTAGTGACACTCACCTTTGGGTGCGTATTTTAAATAGCGCAATCCCAGAGATTGATTTCTACACATCCTATTAAATATATAGGAATGATTTTAAATCAATATTCATAACACAAAATCCTAAGTTTCTCTGTTTTCTTAGAATTTTCACATAACTTGAGATTTTCTCGAAAAGTTATTATTTTTGATTATGTTGGCACGTTACTATATATATATATATATATATATATATATATATATATATATATATATATGTTTTTATGATTTTGCGACTTGAACGATTTTATTGGTGACCATTATTGTGTAAATCCGTTAACTCTCCCATTTATACGCAATATATCTACGGTTTG
This sequence comes from Helianthus tuberosus, assembly GCA_030545235.1. Taxonomy (NCBI): domain Eukaryota; kingdom Viridiplantae; phylum Streptophyta; class Magnoliopsida; order Asterales; family Asteraceae; genus Helianthus; species Helianthus tuberosus. The sequence continues at coordinate 16,289 of JARYGA010044661.1, forward strand.
CGCGTCGCAATATATATATATACATAAACGTTCATATAATTTATCATCAACACACACGCAATCTTGTTAACTTATCTATTTTGTCATTTTTAAAGCAAATATACATAAAACATCTCATATGTATCAAATTTCATGCTCGACAAATAAGTTACATATTTAACGCAATTTTTACCGTTTCTACCGCACGAAACGTACAAATATATATATGCATAATCCAATCTTTAAAATCATGTTAAAACTTAACATATTTTCACATTCTCATGTTTAAATGACATAACACATTTTAACACATAAGGTTTACCCAAGATTTTACCCATACTAGTGTACTTAGAAAATGTGTATTTTAGCGATTCGGTAACGTTTTCGGGCGTCGGAAGTCACGTATGACTAACCAAACACCAAGTAAACTTAAAATTAGTTAAAATAATTATTTTTAAGCTAAAAATATTAGTTTACTTACTGATCTAAATCAGTTTTATAAAAATCACTCGAAAAGCCGATTCTTGACCGTTTTAGCGCATAGTTTTGCGTTAAACGTTACTATAATCATCCCAACTCAAAACGACTTGATATTTTAACTCAATACATGTTATTTACTGATTAAAATAATGATTATAATCAGATTAATGCAGTTTTTTTGTAAGTCATATAAATCATGCGATTTCACATATTTTACAACTTATAAAGCATCAAGTACAACATGCAAAACTAGCAATCTTTATGACAAAGTTTTATATCATTTTAACACTTCAAATACTCATATTTTTAGTGTTTATATTCTGATCAAAACTCATTTTTATCAAATCATGCTTAAATCATCATTTTATGATCACTAATCATCATGCATGTTCAAGTAAATACATCTAATGCACTCATACAACATCAACATCATTACTTATGATCTAATCATACTCAAGAACATATTAAATCCATGTTATTACAAATTTCAACCTATATCATCCATCATCACATAATCATTCATACAATGCAAGTATTCTTACATTTATGTGTATATGGCTAAAAATTACATGCATGCATACACACATAAATATACATACACGAAATTTATATACTCACATGAACTTCCAAAAGTTCACTTTTTAAACAAGTCTTTATCAAATCACAAAACCCTTTTAGAACATTCTTTCATATCACTTTTGATTCTTGCATATAATCAATCATTCAAGTATCATGTTAGTCAAGAATCATTTAACAAAATTTCAAAACACAAACATACACATACTGACAAAACTTTCGGCCATCCCCACATATACATACACACCCATTTTTCATTTTGTTTAAAATCTCATCCTTTATTAGTTTCAAGTTCATGTTTAATTCCAAGTTTAAGAGAAACTTTCCATCATCTTTATCATTACTAAAAATCAAGAATGAACCTTTGAAAATAAGTTTATACCTTTCAAGTTTTTAGTGGGTTTTAACAAGATTATTGATGGTTAGAAGCTTGTTTCACCAAGAAAACGCTTTCGGATACTCAAAACACCTTGAAACCTTCTTGGAATAGACTTTAATCTTCAAGAACAAGATGGAAAAATTGAAATATGGCTGGTTATAGGAGTGTTCGGCCAGCTTTGTTCAAGAGAGAGAGATGAATTTGAGTTAGAATGAAAGTTGTGGGATTATATGAGATCTTGGTGTCTTGTAAGTAGCATTTGTCTTTCCAAGAGCCACATGTCCATCATGCAAAAGAAACAAGGGAGGTGGGGCTGCCAAGAGGCCGCCATTTTGGTCCCTCTCACATACACACTTCCTTACATATACACACACACATACATATATATATATATATAGGGAGAAGATCATGTGAGAACCACCTCTTATTGCGAGAACCAATGTGAACACAACCAAAAATGCCTAAAAATAGCTAAAAATCACACAAATTTTTTTTTTTTGATTTTTTTAATATTTTTTATAAAAAAATCGCTACTTTTCGAAGCAAAAAAAAAATTAGGGGGGGGGGGGGGGGTGGGGGGGTTTAGGTTTTTTTTTGGGGGGGCGGGGGTGGGGTTAGGTTTTTTTAGCTATTTAAGTTGTGTTCACATTGGTTCTCGCGGTTCTCACAATAAAGGTGGTTCTCGCATGAGCTCCTCCCTATATATATATATATATATATATATATATTATTCAGACCAAAAACTGGTATTTTACTGGATACCGGGTATTTTATCTAGCGTTTTAATCCCGTTTTAGTGCGTTTTAAATTATTTTTAATACTCTATAAAAATAAACTCACCAAAATATTATGGAACAATATTTTGTTTGCCTGGACTGGCGACATTGCCGGTATTTGGCAGTATGCGCGTTGTGCTGCGCGGTACGCGATTAAAATCGCAAAAATAGAGATTTAAGCGTTTTTATTTATTTTTATCATTCTATAGTAATAAACTCATTAAATTATTATTACAATGATTATCAGTTGCCTTGACAGGCTGTGTTGATAGTATTTTGTTGGTATACGCGCTGCATTGCGCGGTACGCGCTTAAACTCGAAAAATAGAGTTTCTTAGCGTTTTAATTTATTTTTCCTCACGAATATGATTAAAATTATTATTCAAATCATAATAGACTATTTTTAGGATTTTTAACATTGATCGGGTGGTCACCGATGTTCGTTTTGCATTTTAACCGTTACGCGATAAGCGTTTATCTTATCGTTGCAAACATAATTGTTTTACCAAGGTTTAAATTTACCAACTCATTAAATTCCACATATAAACATCATAACCAGTCAAATATAGCCCTGTTACCTATTCACAACACGTGTTACAATTGTACGGTACGGCCTGAAAAGCCGGGTGTCACAACCACGCTAAGGTGATATGCTTACGTAAGGAGATACACTTAATGTCTCCGAGCGGAAAGCGTGTCATAATCTATGGGGAGAAGGCTTGTAATCCCATGGTATGTTCGATGATAGAAGCCCGCTAGTTTATTCTACATGGATGTAAAGCCTATTTGACTTACATACGTGATGTGAAAAAAGAAATGCCAAGGATTGAAGACGTACCAGTGGTGCGTGAATTTGAAGATGTTTTTCCTGAGGATCTACCGGGAATGCCGCCGGAGTGAGAAATAGAGTTCGGGATTGAACTGGTTCCGGGTGCTAAACCAGTTGCTAAAGCACCATATAGACTGGCACCGTCGGAATTGCAAGAATTAATGTCCCAATTACAAGATTTACTCGATAAGGGATTCATCTGGCCTAGTGTATCTCCTTAGGGAGCGCCGGTGTTATTTGTAAACAAGAAAGACGGGAGTATGCGAATGTGTATTGATTATCTGGAGTTGAATAAACTCACGGTAAAGAATCGATACACACTCCCGAGGATCGACGATTTGTTCGATCAATTACAAGGCGCTAGCTGGTTTTCAAAAATCGATTTGAGATCGGGTTACCATCAGTTAAGGGTAAAGGAGGATGATGTACCAAAGACGGCGTTTCGTACTCGATACAGACATTACGAATTCCTCGTGATGTCTTTCGGGTTAACGAATGCACCCGCGACTTTTATGGACCTCATGAACCGGGTATGTAAGCCGATGCTCGATAGGTCGGTGATTGTTTTTCTCGACGACATCCTTGTTTATTCAAGGAAGGCAGATCATGCTAACCATTTACGGGAAGTGTTAAAGATACTAAGGCGGGAAAAATTATACGCTAAATTCTTGAAATGCGCCTTCTGGTTACGAGAGGTGCAATTCTTAGGGCACGTCATAAGTGCCGAAGGAATATTGGTGGATCCATCGAAGGTGAAAGCAGTATCAAAATGGAACCCTCCAAGGAATCCATCCAAAATTAGAAGTTTCTTGGGGTTAGCAAGCTACTATCGGAGATTCATTCAGGATTTCTCCAAGATTGCATCGCCTTTGACCAAGTTAACCCGTAAGAATGAGAAGTTCGTCTGGGAAGACGAGCAAGAAAGGGCGTTTCGGATATTAAAGGAAAAGTTAACCTGTGCACCTATTGACTTTACCAGATGGAACGGATGATATGGTAGTGTATTCAGATGCATCACACCTAGGCCTTGGGTGCGTGCTAATGCAAAGGGGAAGGGTAATTGCGTAAGCCTCAAGACAACTTAAGCTGCACGGAACAAAATACCCGACCCACGATCTCGAGCTAACAGCCGTAGTCTTCGCCGTAAAGATCTGGAGACATTACTTGTATGGTGTGAAATGTACTATTTTCACTGACCATAAAAGTTTAAAGTATTTCTTCGATCAGAAGGAGTTAAATATGAGGCAGAGGCGTTGGTTGGAAGTAGTGAAGGACTAAGACTGTGAAATCCACTATCACCCCAGAAAGGCTAATGTGGTGGCGGATGCCCTTAGCCGAAAAGGTGAATACGCTCCAATTCGAGAACGGTCTATGCAGTTGGTAGTAACTTCAGGCTTGCTTGAACGAATTCGAGAAGCCCATATCGAAGCAGTAAAGGAAGAGAATTGGAAGAAAGAACGTATAAAAGGGTTGATAAAAGATCTTGTGGAAGGGAGTAATGGGATGAAATACCTGAATGGTAGGATTTGGGTCCCAAACACATGTGGTGTTAAGGATCTTCTACTTGACGAGGCTCACAAGTCTCACTATTCGATCCATCCTGGAGCAACCAAGATGTATAGAGATTTGAAACAAAACTACTGGTGCCCAGGGATGAAAAGAGATGTGGTTAAATACATGGAGAAGTTCATGACTTGTTTACAAGTCAAAGTGGATCATTAAAAACCTTATGGCAAACTCCAACCACTAGATATTCCGGTTTGGAAATGGGAACATGTTACCATGGACCTGTTGACGAAACTGCCAAGAACGGCTTGGGGAATTGATGCCATTTGGGTAGTTGTAGATAGACAAACCAAGAGCGCTCACTTCATCCCTATTCGAGAAACCTACACCTCTGAGAAAATGTTGGAAGTATACGTGAATGAGATCATAGCACGCCACGGAGTGCCGGTAACTATCATGTCCGATAGAGATACCCGATTTACTTCGAATTTCTGGCGCAAATTTCAAGAACAAATGGGTACCAAGCTGTTAATTAGTACCGCATATCACCCGCAAACTGACGGGCAAAATGAGCGAATGATAGAGACGTTAGATGATATAATTCGAGCATGTATAATAGATTTCGGCGGTAGTTGGGATGCGTATCTGCCGTTAGTGGAATTTTCGTATAGCAACAGCTACCATTCAAGTATTGGTGGAGCCCCATATGAAATGCTTTACGGTAGGAAATATAGGACGGCGATATGCTGGGAAGAAGTATGTCCTCGAGAGCTTGCTCATAAAGATGTGCTTCGGGTTATGAACGAGAAAATTGATATGATCCGGGCCCATTTAAAGGCTGCTCAGGATCGGCAAAAATCATATGCAGATAAGAGACGAAGGACAATTGAATTTCAAATTGGCGATAGGGTGATGCTTAAGGTGTCTCCATGGAAGGGAATTATCCGATTCAGAAAACAAGGAAAGTTGAGTCCGCGATTTATAGGCCCTTTTAAAATTTTGGAGCGAGTGGGTAAGGTGCCTTACCGACTAGAATTACCGGAAGAACTAAGTGGGATACACAACACGTTCCATGTCTTGCATCTGCGGAAGTGTTTGGCGGATGATACGGCCTATGTTCCCCTCGATGATATAGAGATTGACAATAAACTCAACTACATAGTGAGGCCTATCGCAATCCTAGACTGTAAAGTTAAGGGTTTAAGGAACAAAGAAATTGACCAAGTGAAGGTCAAATGGGAACACCAGAAAGGATTAGACACCACTTAGGAGTCTAAAGAGGAAATGAGATGACTCTACCCTTCACTTTTTAGTACGTGTATGCGTTATAATTTTATGCGTAGGATGGTTTCGGGGACGAAACCCTCTTTGAGGAGGGTGGACTTGTAACGCCCTAAAAATATTTAACAGTTAAAAACACCATATCCCAAAATTTAAATAAAAAGGGTGTTAGTTTGATGCATATTAGTCTAACAAGATAAACTAAAGGGGCTGGTTATGTAAGAATGGCCAAACTTGATTTTAATAAAAATAAAACAAAACAAAACACACACACATCAGTGTGTGTGCGTGTGGTAGGCGACCAGGAAAGGGAGAACACCCCAAACCCTTATTTCATCAAATTGATCAAATTCAAGGGTTAATTGGGCTTCTAATTACTGCATGAATCAAGAATCTTGATCACCCACACTTGTCTAACACTAGGTAAGTTACAATTTCAGTTTTGGTGATGTTTGATTCTTGGGTGAAATTTGATTTATAAAAGTTCTTGAATAATTGGGTGATGTTATGATTCCAGGATGTGTGATTAAAGTGTGGGATTATAAACCCTAACTGAAATCATGTGAATTGATTTATAAATTTTGTGTTAGAAGTCTTGTGCCATATATTGAAGTGGGTTTTCATCTAGAATGAAAAGCCCCAAGATTTGTGTAAGAATTATGTGAATAATAACCTAGGGTTGTTGAACTAGCATGTTAATATGGAGGTAATGAGTAATTAAGTTTGAATAAGATGAAATTCTTGGACTTACCAAGGTTTAAATGAACGAAAATGGCTAATTAAAAGGTATGCACATAAGGTGCTTGACAAAACGCTAAAAAGATGTTGATAGACATTAATTGTGGTGTTTGGCTAAATAAAAAAGCTTTAGTTATGAGCTGGAAGGTTCTAATGATAATTGGCTTAGGCATTTTAGGCAACACGGTTGAGGCGTCGGGAAGTCAAGCCAGTGCGGATACTCGTTTGAAGGGAAAGCTTTAGGGTACGTGGCTAACGCTTCGTTACTATTGTTAATTAGTCATTTGTTATTGATATTAGTTGGTAAAGTTAGAATATGGGATATAAGTGGTTTGGTTTGTTGAATGATGGTTTTCATAATGGCAAACCAAACGGGTTACTAAGGGTAGGTACAAACCTGGTAATGGGAGTACCTTATCCATAGACTATAAGCCTGGGTGACGGGTGGTAATGAACTAAACACGCAAACCGGTAATGGGAGCGTGAGTGTTGAACATAAAGAACCCGAAGTTGGGTCACCTTGATACAAAGAAGTATCCCGTTCGTATGGTTTCCGGAATAATGAATTAGAGGGTAAAGTTAGTTAAAATATGGAATAAATATCCACAAGTTTGATTATGCATCAAACGATGCATATTCATTACTAATCTTGTTAGGAAAATGTTAATGGATTGAAAATAAGAAACTATAAGTCTCACTAGATATTTCGAAATGTCCCGTATTGTAATTTGATGTTTTAAAAGGTGCGAAACGAGAACAAACGGGTCAAAACAGCTAAAGCAGCAAAGTATTTGCAGCAAATGAGTCTCAGGCGGGCCGCGTAAGTTCGGTCTGGGCTTATGCAGGGCGCGAGAAAGCTACCGTAAGTTACGGTAGCTATCGTAACTTACGGTAGCGAGTAAAAGTGTTACGCCGGTTCTCTATTTCCTTACGGCAGCCAAGTTTTGCCCAGTGGCTACCGTAGCTTACGGTGGCTACCGTAAGCTACGGTAGTGCCCAGTCACTTTTGATAAGTTTGGCATATTTTAGTTATTCGGATCCGTTTTCGAGCGTAGTTTCGTTTATGCCAATTCTTAAGGACCGTAATACTAATGTTTGTTAAAATTTTCAGCTTTTAGGTAATGCAAGCACGTGGATGATGGTCAAGTCAAAGCTTCCGAACCGAACACATTCAAGATCATGTTCCGCTACTTTTGTTAATACTTGTCATTAGTAAAACTTATGTAATTAAAGGAATACTTATGTATCCTAATGTTGTTTTTGAATGTTGGTTAATCTAGAAATTGCTAAACTAAGGTTATGTAAATGTTTGGCTTGACGTTTATAATGAATAGTCTTGTCTATTCAGTAAGAATTTATATTTCTAAAAGTAGAGTGTTACATCCTTGCTAGAGAGGAAGTGAAACAAAGCTTCTGACCTCCTCGACCTCTACCCAAGAGTAAAAGGAATGAAAATTCCACACAGTTCTGTGAATTTCATGAGGAAAAGGGTCACTATACTAACGATTGCTTTCAACTCAAAAAGAGGATTGAGGAAGCCGTCAAGTCCGGAGAGGTTGCCCACTTGGTGAAGGGGTTAAGGGACAAGATAGCTGAAGGAAAAAGCAAGGAGGTTAACATGGTGGATTTTGATGAAAAGGTTCCCCACAAACGGCAACGGTTGGAAGCTCGGGAGCTTCAGTGTGTCTGCTTCCCGCCGTCGGAAAGGGACCCACTCTCAAACCCTCTGGTGGTTGAAGCAACTATGGGTACAGTGAAGACTAGCAGAGCCTGCATAGATACCGGGGTAGCCACTGAAATCATGTTCGAAAAATTCTTCAATCGCTTGAGCAACGAAGAACGTTCAAAGCTTCAACCATCTGGAACCTCTATAAAAGGTATCGCCTACATATCCCTCAAGCCTTTGGGACAACTAACCCTTGATGTCTATTTCAGTGAAGGCAAGATGGAAAGAGTTCAACCTCTTACTTTCGTGGTTATCAACATCCCTTCCAATTATGATGTCATCATAGGAAGGCCAGGGCAATGTGCATTCTACATGGCTGTTTCAGTTGGTCATGGCATCGTGAAGTTCCCCACCGAGAGAGGGATTGCAACCCTCCAACCCACTCAAAAGGCTTACATAGTTGAAGGGGAAAACTCAAAAAATGAAGATGAAAAGCAAGGGCTGATCATAAACCCCAGATATCCTGAACAAAGGATAAGGGTTAATACAAGCCTTTCCTAAGTGTTGGTGCATTCATCTGTCGTCTTCGTCTTAATATCGAGTCTCGGGTTCGTTGCAGATTTGATCGAGCATGATGTCATCATATCAAATGATGACATCATAATGGTGACACAAATGATGACATCATCACATGACATCATCATGTGAAATGCATGAAAATGAAATCAGATTTATATGTTTTTGACGGTTTCGCTTCAAGACAAACTTGTGGGTTTCGCTTCAAGACAAAGATAAGGTTTTCGCTTTAAGTGATAATGAATAGTTTCAAGCGAAACTAGGAGACTATAAATAGGCTAGTGTTATATTTCATTTGTAACAGTTAGAGATTCCACACCGAAGTGCTGCCGGTGTGAGATTTGATTGTAAACAACGTCAGATTAATACAATCAGTGGTTAAAGTGATACGCAAGCTGTTTTCGCAATCGGTTTCTTAGTTTCCGCCTCTGAAACTGATAAATCTCTTCTGAACGACTCGTTCGGGTTGCAAACCGATCCTACAAGTGGTATCAGAGCTCAGGAGGAAGAGATTTCGCCAAAACAGCTCGTTTTTGTCACTTTTTCTGATTTTCTACACCTTCTTTCAAAATCGAAAAAATTTTTCACGGTAAAAACGGCTCAAAATTTCACATATTGTGCGTAATCATGTTTAAACAAATCCTGTGAAGTTTCAACGTTAAAATCGACCTAAAAACTGGTTAAAATTAGTGTTTCGCTTGAAAGTTGATCGTTATTTGCTGACATCATGTTGGATTTCGCTTGAAAAAAGTGAGAGTTTGAAGCGAAATTGAGTATTTCGCTTGAAAAACAACAGTTTGTTTGAAATACGTGTGGATTTCGCTTGAAATAAGTTGACTGAGTACATCGATTTATGTGAATCTCGTAAATTGAAAGTCAGATTGCATGTTGAATACCTCGATTTAAATAATTTGCATGAGTGTTTGTCAGGCGCATGTGAATTGGATTTACAAATTTGACACAGTGTCAGGTCGTTGGTAGTGGGAAAAGAAATCGTGTGTTTAAGTGTCAGATTGCACGTTGTGATCACAAGTGATAAAGCAATATTATTCAATTCTACAAATTGATAAAGTCGTGGCCCAATCAGCTTATTTGATCAATTAAAGTTGCCGGATATTAAAATTGTTTGGTACATCATGTGAAACAATTGTGGTTGTCAGATTTGTGGTTATTTTGGTTCAATTACATGTGATCAGATCAAAGTTTGTCACATGAGTGCTTTGTTAAATTCTTGCATGTGATTCAAAGACAAAAGTGCAGGCCACGAGATTTAGAAAAAAAATTCATGTAAACTACTGAAGTCATCATTGATCTAATAGTTTTAAATGTTGTTGTCAGCCCACTAAAGTGTATCGGCCCAATGATATTGTTTCATCTTTGAATTTGTCAGCCCATCACATGACCCAATCATTTTGAAAAGTGTTTGTCGGATATTAATGCACATGTGTTGAAAGATAAGGTGTCAGGCTGTCAGCCATTTTCACAAGTTAAAAGGTTGTCGGCAAGTAATTGGAATCCAATCTTTTTGTGTTGAATTATCCTATACATGTGATATAAATCTGTTGTCCAATCACATATCATATTTTTTAGTTGTTGTAGGCTTGTTACAATCATTAATCAATTTCATTAATCAAAAGTCAAGTTCTCGGCTCAAGTCATATTCTCGGCTCAATCAACATTTAAAGTGAACATTTGACACCGAAACATGGAAACTGAAGAAGATATTGCATTGTATTACTATGGATCTCAACAAGAGAGTTATAATGTGATTAAAGAAGAACCAGTTTTTGAAGAATCAATTTCAAAAGAATCAATTTCAGTAAAAATGGATTCAGAAACTGGTCTAGATAAGGTTGAAAATAATTTGGAAGTTGATTCAGAAAAAGCTGAAAATATTTCAGAGATTGTTTCGGAGAAAGTACCAGTGTTTGATAACTCATCAGATGAAGAGAGTGATGATGACAGTAAAGAAATTAGTCAACTTGAATTTTATAGAATTTTGATGGCACCTGATTTGTTTAATATGCTTGTTGCAGCAAAAATGGAGTTACTCAAAACAAAACGAGCTGCAAAAATGAAGGATCTAAATGTAGAAAATGTGGAAGAAAATGTTCAAGTGATGAAAGAACAGGTTGAAGAGATTCCAGCTCTCAAGACTGAGAAGAAAGCTGAAGTTGAAAAAATGCCTGGAAATTGCTCAGAATGTGATCAATCTAGAGCAGAAAATGTCAAACTCTTAAAACAAGCAGAGAGTTTGACATTGGAAAACAAGATTTTGAAAGAAAAGGAAAAGGATTTTGAAAGCAAAATGAAATCTTCAGAAAATGAGGATTTCTGGATAAAGCTTGAGAACAAGAATCTAAAAGAAAATGAGACAAAATTTCAAGAACAGATAAATGTTTTGGAAAATGAAAAATCTGTTCTTGAAAACATGAAGAATGAGAATGAAAAATCAATCAAGTCTCATCTTGAAAGAATATCTCAGCTTGAAAACGAAGCTGAGAATTCAAGAAACAAGATTGATGAACTTGAAAGGAAATTGAAAGGTTTTGTGACTTCATCAGATAGTTTGAATTTTACCTGTCCAAAACCAATCAATTCTGTTCCAATAAGTGACAATGTCACAAACTTTGACAAAGTCAAAGTTGAAGATTGTGATGAGAAATCTGATGATGAAAATAAAAAATTCGAAAAACAAAAATTGTTTTTGAAATTAAAAGAAAAGTTTCAAGAAACTGTTCCACAATCAACTGAAAAGGGAGAATGCTCTAAGCAAAAACCTTTGAAGAAGAAAGTGGAACAAAAACAAAAAGAGAAAATTTTGAAAAATGTTCAAAAAGAAAATAAAAGCTCATCAGTTAAATCATCCAATCGCAATCAAAAATCACAAAAATTGAAAAATGAAAATTCAACAACTATTGGTAATAAGTGGTGCAGGTTTGACCACAGTGCTCAAAAGTCAAATCCAGCTTACAAGAGGAAAGATGGATATCACCAAGCCAAACAGTGTTATGATCTGAATGTTTGGGTTGAAAATGGTGACTGGTATGATAACAGAGTGTGTTACAGATGCGGCTATCAAGGACACATTGCTGTTAACTGCCAAGATTGGAGTTATGAGACGAGGAGATGCTTTAATTGCAATATCAAAGGCCACATTGCTAGAGATTGCTCAATGAGATCAATGAGAAGATCGAGGGTTGAATCTCAGAAGCAGGTAAAGATACCAGTCTCTGTCAAGCCCAAAGAACAGAAGGTTCAAGAACCTAAAGTTCAAGAAAAGAAAGTGAAGCTTTCTCAAGGGCAGAAAGACAGACTGAGGAAAAAGAGGAAGAAGGCCAGAGAGTATCTGGAGAAGATTTTGTCCTCGGGTTCATCTGTTGGTAAAAATAAGAGTTCTGATGAATCGACTTCCTCGGTTGCAAAGTCAAGAAAGACGAATTCATCAGATACAAATCTGAGGACGAAAGAGGATAAGAAGAAGAAGAAGAAGAAAATGGTCGGCGATGAATCTGATGTGTCAAAGTCAGACAAGCCACCATCAGGCAATGAATCTGACAGGTCAAAGTCAGACAAGCCATGTGCAGGCAATGATTCTGGTTCGTCAAAGCCAGAGGAGCCATTGGTTGAGGTAAAAATGAAGAATTCAGGTTTAACAATGGATGATGCAAACTTTCCACCATTGTTGAACAAGAATTCAAAATCACCCAAGGACTGTCAGGCTTGGGTGAATCTGTTTAAATGAAAAACCTGACTTGCCGGAGTTCTCAGGTTGGTAAGCGTGGAACATGAATCGGCACATTTCTTGAGAAATTCACGAAAGTGATATTTCGTCGTACAAGTGGTAAATCAGGGACATTAAGTTGTACTTGATTTTCTACAAGTGATGTTTGTGGATTGATCTTAAAAATGTTAGTTTTACAAATGGTTGAAAGAACAAGGTGATGAAATCCCATGTTTGAG
>JARYGA010044662.1:0-27616 GCA_030545235.1 Helianthus tuberosus
TGAAACTAACCGGTCTAAGCTTAAGCTTAACTAAAGACCCGTTAGGATTCTAATAGGTTATTATAAACCTTCGTTCCAGATTAGGAGGACCAGTAAAAGCTACTTGAAATTTGCTTATTGTGAATTATACTTTGCTCAGGTAAATACTTTTAACTTATTTTCCCTATACGGGCTTGGGTTACGGTATATAGCATACCGCTTGATCGGGCATCAAATCCTCCACCGTTGAGTGGGTAATTGAATAATTTGATCGGCTCGTTTAAACAGTCTTGTTACTTAAAGCCTTTGGGGGGTTAATGACCATGTCCCGGATATCATTGGCATCATTTTACGAAATGGCCACGACTTAAGCGCGGGGTGTAGGCGTACACCCGTCAGTGCACAAAAGAATATTGTGGTGTGTCTATTGATCTTTAACCCGGACAAGGTCCGGGCTACTGAACGCACAAGGAACATGTAATTCGTTCACAAGATTATATATTTAAAATAATTCTCCCAAGTTAAATAAAATATTTATGCCACGCGCATCCAAACCAATTTTCAATCATTTTCCAAAATGAGTCAGTTGATTGTATTTACCAGTGTAAACTGACGTATTTTCCCAAAAAGATTAAATGCAGGTACTAAGCGTAATTGGCTGGGATTTCTCCATAGCATCATTAGAAGTCTCGCAAGCTTAAGATGCCTGAAGTCTGTTGAACTATTGTTTCATATTTTGTTTTCGATCCTTCTGTGGATAAACTTCCGAATATTGTGACATTTGATATTACAATATTAAATTTGGTTGTATTATATCTTTTAAATTGCTTCCGCTGTGCATATTAAATATTGTGTTGTTTGACTATTATGTTGCCAACCATGTCACGATACTCCCCCACCGGGCCCACCGGTGACACGTGGAAATCGGGGTGTGACAGGTTGGTATCAGAGCCAACACTGAGTGAATTAAACACTAGCCTTTTGTGTTTAATCTCAGTTACACAATTGCACAATTCTAAACTTTCGAGTCTAGACATATAACATAGGACAAATTCCACCTTGTTTGTGTTGTCTTTTATTTTTGCATATATATTGTTATTGTTATCTCATGATATATTGACAGGAATAAAAAAAATGCCGCCAAGATTCTTCAGGAGAAGAGGAAGAGGCAAGGGGCCAATCACCGCCCCAAATGATAATGAAGCTGGACCTTCAAATGCGCGAGCTCCATCTACCACGGAGAGTGATGACCCCCGGCAGAACCGGAGAAACCTCTTCGAGCCGGCAAGACGGTCGGTCTCACATAGCTCAACACCTCCAGTGCACAACTCATATAGGCCATACTCGGAGAATGAGCCCAACAACCCTCAACCCTCATACATACCATTACAGCGATCTTTATTGCACAACTCTTTTGGTGACCCTACACCAGTGTTTCGGGGCCGGTTTAACCTGACCAATTATATACAAGAACCAGTGGGTTTCAACCCATTGGGCCCGGAGGACCACTTCTCGGGAGACAACGCGGAGGATATGGATGAGGACACGGATCCCGTCGAACCCGCCAGTGGTACACCGAACCATCCGATCGAGATTTCAGATGGATCTTCATTCCACGGATCACCCTATGTTGGTCCGGATAGCTTCCAGGTGATGTTCACCAGGCATGAATGGTACTATACACCTCCTCACCATTCGTCGCCCCAGCAGCAGCAACAGCAACAACAGGATCCCTCTGTGGATTCAAGATTTGTGGCAGTCACGCCACCACCTCCACCGCCTCCAGTGCAGCCGGCACCTCCACAACCGCCAAGGCGTAGGAGAACCGGTGCACGCATGTCTGGACGAGCAGGAGATTTTCATTTCAGCTCCCCTCGTCAATCCAGTGGCAGTCACTATCCACCACACCAGGAGGACCCACAAATGAGTGGACCTTCTAACCCAGCTGTACCGCAGCCACCGCCGATGGGTTTTGATAACCCAATTCCAGCATATACGGGTTCTATGGCATACAATCCGTTTGAGCCGCCGGTCCACAACAACTACGGTTACGCTGAGGCCGACCCTTACATGGTAGCGGCAAATTACAACGCCCTGAACCCGGAAGGACCGTACGGAACTCCATGGGGAGTAGGTTACCCAACACATGGGTACCAGATACCTCCCAGACCTATTATACGGACGTAATCGCAGCCGCCACGGTTTTCTCCCCCAGAAAGGGAGGAAATTCTACAGAGGCTGGACCATGTAGAGCGAGAATATCACAGGGAACGAAGGGAGCGACAAACCTTCTTCCAAGGATTGGTAAGCCTGATCAAGGGGAAGGGCAAGAAGGACCGTTGAATCCTTCTACTGTTGTTGAAACTTCATTGTGACAATCGAGCCCCTGCGTGGGCATATCTTACTGTATTAGCCCTGTGTGGGTATGTATGTTGTTTATTTTGACCCCTGCGTGGGTCTGTATTTCCGTTAACCCCTACGAGGGTGTGTGATTGTTTAAGTCCCTGCGTGGACTATTATGTTTATTATTAAGCCCCTGCGTGGGTATGTGTGTTATTAAGCCCCTGCGTGGGTAAGTACTTGTTTAAACCCATGTGAGGGTAAGTTTGTTATTTGAAAAGACCCGTTTAGGGCAGCGTGTAATATTGTAATAAATTAATGGAATATTTGTTTTATAAATTTCATGTTTGTTGTTATATGCATAAATATTATATATGAAATAAATAAATAAAAAACCATTCCTTTTAAATAAATATCTGCCTATGTAAATTTTTAAATAAGAATCTTAAAGTGTGAAACCTAACTGTCGGGTCATTATAAGGTCGGGCCAAGATGGTAAGACCTGTTTAAAAGATTCGTATCCCTGTTAACATCTGAAAACATGTTAACACTCCTGGCAGATGTGATTCATTTAAAATCACACGCATTATTATTATATAAGGATCTTTCAAAGATTCCAAACCCAACTAAATGATCTCTGAATCATGGATTAAATCATCAATTAAGATGATCATACTTGTACCATACGTGGTAATAAGTGCCTACGGGCCCTGCTCATTTCTATATGAGCCAAAGGACAGTGGTAGCTATGACTCCCTGTCAGATAAAGGTAATGAATTAAGTTCAACCCTCAAATGATTTGATTCTCTGAAATCCTAGCATATAATTTATAAATGTCCTTGTGACTAGGCCTATTGTGCCAACATACCTTCATGTTATGATTCTCTGAAATCATAACTTATAAATTAAAAGTGTCCTTGTGACTAGGCCTATTGTGCCAGTATACCTCCATGCCTTGATTCTCTGAAATCATAACCTATAAATTAAATTGTCCATGTGACTAGGCCTTTTGTGCCACAAATAAAACTGTTATTGTTTTATAATTAGGATAAATTATAATAGAAATCCTAAATAGATATGATTAATAAATTAACCAAATATGGTCTCTGTTACCATGGTTAATGAATTACCCTAAGGGGCAATTCCATAATAAACTCCCAAATAAACTATTGTCCTTGTTTTCTGTAACAGTTCAATTAAAATGGCTAACTCAGACGAGATAAATAGTCATCCAGTGGAGAACATTGATAACGCCCGGATTAACTTAACGGGTGCTGAATTAAAAGCGTTGGTCGACGACGCAGTTACAAAGGCTTTGGAAAGGCAGTACGAAGAGTATAGTGGGACTCGTAGTAGGACCCTATCTACACAGCCTTCAAAGCCACCGTCCAAGAAGGACGACCCGAAGAAAGATGATGATCGACACTCCTCGAACCACAGTGCTCCATCTCAACAGGTTATACTAAAACAGGGACCCCGTGACAAGGGTTGCTCGTATAAATATTTCGTTTCCTGTAAACCCCGGGATTTCACTGGGGAGAAAGGAGCCATCGACTGTATGACGTGGCTGGATGAGATGGATACGGTTGTTGATATCAGCGGATGCGCTGAGAGAGACGTGGTCAAGTTTGTGTCGCAGTCTTTTAAGGGTGAAGCTTTAGCATGGTGGAGATCTCTGATTCAAGCCACCGGGAAAATCCCATTGTACAATATGTCGTGGGATCAATTTGTTGCCCTTATCAGGGAAAATTACTGCCCTCAGCATGAGGTGGAGAAGATAGAGTCTGATTTTCTATCATTGGTGATGACAAACCTTGACTGTCAAGCTTACCTAACGAGCTTCAACACTATGTCTCGGTTGGTTCCATATTTAGTAACCCCGGAACCAAAACGAATAGCTCGTTTTATCGGTGGTTTAGCCCCGGAAATCAAGGCAAGCGTGAAAGCTTCTCGGCCAGCTACTTTTAGGTCTGTAGCTGACATTTCCTTATCCCTCACTCTGGATACGGTCAGGCAGAGATCGCTGAGGAATAAGGAGGCCGAGAAGAGAAAGCGTGAAGATGATAGTTCACGAAGGTCGAACAAGAAGCACCGTGGGAACGGTGACAACAAGAAAGGACCTGAGTCAAGGAAGGATGGGCATAATTCTGGTGAGAAGCCCAAATGCAAAATTTGCAAGAAGCAGCACTTTGGAAAGTGCAGACTTGAGTCGAACTCATAGACTCAGTCAAAAACCTATGCTTGTGGTATTTGCAAGTCCACGGATCACAAAACCTTGGATTGCAAGAATATGAAAGATGCAACATGCTACCGTTGCAATGAAAATGGGCACATTAAGACCAGCTGCCCTAAATACAACAAGAAGCCTGAAGAGGCCAAGAAGACTAATGCTAGAGTCTTCAGAATGGACGCAAAGGAAGCGGTGCTAGACGACAACGTTATTACAGGTACTTTCCTTGTAAATGACGTCTTTGCGAGAGTACTTTTTGATTCAGGCGTAGATAAGTCTTTCGTAGATAACAAGTTTTGTAAATTGTTGAATTTACCTGTCAAAACCTTAAGCGTAAACTATGAGGTAGAGTTAGCAGATGGTACCATAGAAACCGTCTCAACTGTGTTAGATGGGTGTGTTATATCCATTAAGAACCATTTTTTTCCTCTGTCTCTACTTCCCTTTAAGTTAGCCGGTTTTGACATAGTTCTGGGTATGGACTGGTTGTCTCGTAACCAGACCCAAATCGTCTGTAACAAGAAGCAAGTGGTTATAAAGACTCCGTCTGGTGAATCACTTACCATTCGGGGAGATACCCAGTACGGGCTACCTGAACAAGTGACTATGCTCAAGGCTTCGAAATGTTTAAAGAAGGGTTGTGTCATCTACATGGCACAAGTGATTATTGATGAGCCTAAATCGAAGATAGAAGACATCCCTGTTATTTCTGAATTCCCAGAAGTTTTTCCGGAAGAACTACCTGGTTTGCCACCAGATAGGCAAGTGGAATTCAGGATTGATATCATCCCCGGAGCAGCACCAGTTGCTAGAGCACCTTATAGGTTGGCGCCCACAGAAATGAAAAAATTGAGGACACAGCTAGATGAATTACTAGCCAAGGGTTTCATTAAACCTAGCTCGTCTCCTTGGGGAGCGCCAGTCCTATTTGTCAAGAAGAAGGATGGATCGATGCGTCTGTGCATCGACTATCGTGAGCTTAATAAGGTCACGATAAAGAATAGATATCCTTTGCCCAGGATCGACGATTTGTTCGATCAGTTACAAGGGGCCAGTTATTTCTCGAAGATTGATTTGAAGTCAGGCTACCATCAACTGAAGGTTAGAGATGAAGACGTGCATAAAACTGCATTTAGGACTCGTTATGGTCATTACGAATTCCTAGTGATGCCTTTTGGGCTCACTAATGCACCGGCCGCATTCATGGATCTCATGAATCGCGTTTGCAAGCCGCACTTGGATAAATTCGTCATCGTCTTCATCGATGACATCCTTATTTATTCGAAGAACCAAGCTGACCACGAGAGACACCTTCGTTGTATTCTCAAACTTTTACATCACGAGAAACTCTATGCCAAATTCTCTAAGTGTGAATTTTGGCAACGAGAAGTCCAATTTCTTGGACATATGGTCAGTGAGCGTGGTATCCAGGTGGATCCCACTAAAGTTGAAGCTGTTATGAATTGGCAAGAGCCAAAGACGCCTACGGAGATTCGTAGCTTCCTGGGATTGGCAGGATATTACAGGCGTTTCATCGAAAATTTTTCAAGGATTGCTGCACCCCTAACTTCCTTGACTAAGAAGAAAGTAAAGTTCGTTTGGGGCCCTAAGCAGCAAGAGTCCTTTGATATTTTGAAACAGAAGTTGAGCAATGCTCCTGTGCTGACATTACCTGAAGGAACTGAAGAATTCGTAGTTTACTGCGATGCTTCACACACCGGCATAGGGTGTGTGCTTATGCAGAAAGGCAAGGTTATTGCCTATGCATCACGACAGTTAAAGGTGCATGAAAAGAATTACACCACCCATGACTTGGAGTTGGGTGCCGTTGTATTCGCACTAAAACTGTGGAGGCATTACCTATATGGAATCAAGTGTGTGATCTATTCTTATCACAAGAGCCTCCAGCATCTGTTTAATCAGAAGGAATTAAACATGAGGCAACGCCGTTGGATGGAGACCTTGAATGATTATGATTGTGAAATCAAGTATCATCCCGGCAAAGAGAATGTAGTCGCTGACGCCTTGAGCAGAAAGGAAGGGGTGAAACCCATCCGAATCAATGCCAAGCGCATGGAAATAAAGAACAATTTAATTGAAAGGTTGTTAGCTGCACAGAAGGAAGCTGTGTTGGAAGCTAACTATCCTAACGAAAAGCTAGGGGTAACTGAGGAGCAGTTAACTCTTAGCAAGGACGGAATTCTGAGATTGAATGGACGAATATGGGTTCCAAGTTATGGAGGACTTCGAGATGTCATCCTCCAGGAAGCCCATAGTTCCAAATACTCCGTTCATCCTGGAGCTGATAAGATGTACCAGGATCTAAGGTCAAATTATTGGTGGATAGGCTTGAAAAAGTCTGTAGCCGCCCTTGTAGCAAAATGCTTGACATGTGCGCAAGTTAAAGCCGAGCATCAGAAACCGTCAGGTTTGCTACAACAGCCTGAACTTCCTACGTGGAAATGGGAAATGGTAACCATGGATTTTATCACCAAGTTACCCAAGACAAGGAAAGGAAATGATACAATATGGGTTATAGTTGATAGACTGACTAAGTCAGCACATTTCTTACCCATCAAGGAGACTTATAGCTCCAACATGTTAGCCCAGTTATACGTTGATAAGATTGTAGCCTTACATGGCATACATGTGTCTATTATCTCCGACCGAGATACTAGATACACGTCACATTTTTGGAAGAGTTTCCAACAATCTTTGGGCAAACGTTTGAATTTTAGTACGACTTATCATCCTCAGACTGACGGTCAGAGTGAGCGTACTATTCAAACGTTGGAAGACATGCTACGTGCATGTGCGATCGATTTGGGTGGTAGATGGGATAAGAACCTACCGTTAATCGAATTCTCCTACAACAATAGCTACCATACCAGCATTAAGGCTGCGCCCTTCGAGGCATTATACGGTAGAAAGTGTAGATCGCCCGTTTGTTGGGCAGAAGTTGGAGATGTCCAATTATCAGGACCAGAGATAGTCTTTGAAACGACGGACAAAATTGTCCAGATTCGTGACCGTCTCAAAGCTGCCCGTGATAGGCAGAAGAGATACGCAGATCCGAAGCGTAAAGTTTTTCACTTCGAAGTAGGTGATAAAGTGTTGCTTAAAGTGTCACCTTGGAAGGGGGTGATGCGATTTGGTAAGAAAGGCAAGCTAAGCCTGAGATACATAGGACCTTTCGAGGTTATCGAACGTGTCGGGTCAGTTTCCTATAAGCTAAACTTACCTGAAGAGCTCAGTGGAATTCACAATGTGTTCCACATCTGCAACCTAAAAAAGTGTTTCGCTGACGAATCACTGGTTATACCACACACAGATGTGCATATAGACGAGAGCTTGAAATTTGTGGAAAAACCTTTGTCGATTGAAGATCGACAAGTAAAGAAGCTTCGAAGGAAGCATGTACCTATTGTAAAGGTCAAATGGGATGCCCGTAGAGGTCCCGAATACACGTGGGAGGTTGAATCCACGAAGAAAGAAAAGTACCCTTATTTATTCAGTAAATCTCGGGTCGAGATTTATTTTAAGGGGGTGAGGATGTAACACCTCGAAAATTCACGTCCTATAGTGTGTTGACACGTGTCATATGTTTGAACGTGTGAAAGAATGTTATAAAAGGACTAAAGTTGACAAACATGGAAAGTATGTGAATATACGGGTTCTAAATGTCAACAGTGAATAAATATACTTCATAATAACCCTACATGATGTTTACAACATCAACCGAATAAATCATGGATCATACGAAGCTAAAAGTGAGAGATTACAAACTACGGGGGTTAAATGTGTCAACATGTTTAAGTTATACCTCTGAGTGACCTTTTGACAAACCCGAAGCTTTGTAACTGCTAATTATGATCACTAGAATGCACGATATAAATTTCATAAAGTTTCGTAATCGTATAAGAAAGTTATGATCAAATTCGTGTGCGAGGGGTTAAAGCGTTAACGTTGAAAGTTATGACTTTTCGGGTCAACCGGAAGTGTCCAGGGACTTGGAAAAGTGGGTATAAGTCCTAAAGCCCTTGTGGGTAAATAAGAAGGGGTCAAAATGCAAGAAATAACCTTGGTTGCCCTTCCGAAGAGCCAAGGGTCAATTATGTGGAAAATAGAAAAATAAAAATCTGATAACAAGGCCCATGCGGCCCGCGTAAGATTTTGAGAAAACCTCAGGCAGGCCGCGTCAGTCGCCCAGTAACAGAAAAGGCAGACAGCCTCCTGCATTCGCGTTTATCCGCCCTTTAATCAGATATTTCTCATCTTGGACGACCCCTAGGCACCCCCTAAGCACTAGAGACACTTGTTAGTGAATTATGGTCAGTGGTAGACCTTGGTGTCAACAAGTTATGGTGATTTGAATCACTATTTAAAGCCATAAGTTGCAAACAATTCATCAAACCATTTCCTTCAGCTTTCTGATCATTCCTGGAGCTCAAACATTCTCTCAAGTGATCACTAATCAAGCTTAGGACTTCAGTAAGTTTGCTAATCCTTTCTAAATTAAGTTTTAGCACCGTCGTAATTAACGGTTGACTTTAGGATTAATCACTAATGGTCCAGTGATTAGTCGAATCAAAAGTACCTTTAAGTAGGTAATTATGTGGGTAATAAAACCTTAAAAGGGTTTCCCCTGATTCCCACTCTAACTAGGTCTAATGTCGGGTCAAACGTGTAATTAAAAAGTCAACAGAATGTTTAAAATGCAATTTATGCATGATTATCAATGTAGAACACTTATAACCTGTTTGATCATTAATATAACTTGGTAATTAGTGTAAGGACATGTCTAAACATGTTCCACCCGACAATTTCCTGTTTAGACCCGGTTCGGAACCGAAAGTCGCATAGTTTGACTTATACTTTGACTTTCAGTTCTGACCCGTTATGGTATGTTTTAGAAATACCTAAGAGCTTTATTTGGACCAGGTTACATGCTAGTATAACCCTCTGTGATTATACACCATGGATCATTAGATATCCAATTAATACGCATGATTTCGTTAATTGCTCATATGTTGACCATTATGCCCTTTTCACCTTAAAAAGTGATTTTTGGAAATGTAAAAGAGTAGAAACTTTAATTACTGATATATAAACTGCTATGCAAAGTTTGACATCAGTTTGAGGTGTAGATTAAGAGTTATGCTCGTTAGCGTAAATTAGAAGCTTTGTGTTAATTAAACGGCGTATTTAGAGTATAGCCTACTTAAACATACTTTTTGATATCAAAATCTTTACCCACTGATTTAATATATTATTTTGGGATTTTTAAAGAGTTTTATTTAATTTTAGGCTGAGCATAACTCATAGTCGTAGGCTTAATCCGGTAATTGTCGGTTTTGCCCTAACGGGCTATAAAATGAGTTTTACATATCTAAACGACTCCAAACCTTTTGCTACTGATCACATATGATAAATAAATTATTTTAAGCCTTCTGGAAATATAAAAATATCAGATTTATCTATCGAACCCGGAAATGGCTTCTAACCGCCTATTTAAGCGTTTTTAACGCATAGTATGTACTAGAAGTATTTTATACATACAAGGGTTGATACCTACTGATATTGGAGGCAAATTATAATGTTTTAACAGTAAGCAAAAGTTGTTAAACTCAGACTTCAGTTTTGAGCGTTTCGGCTTATGTGAAATTACCAAAATACCCCTACGGGGCATAGTTTGGTTATAATTGGTAAATTTCACATATATGCCTTACCCTACTGTTATAACTCATTAATTTGAGTATGTTTACTGATTACCTCAAACCTGTAACTCAGTTAAACACTTAAACTCTTTTATAACCTTGTAAATGACCAAACTACCCCTACGGGACATAGTTTGTGTTTAAACTCATTTCGGGCATAATAAATGATATCTTACTGATGTCACAACATATATGAAGCATATTAACTTAGGAAACCTGTAAATAGCTCTCATGAATACTCGTTACGCTTATTACGTGTTCGGTTCGGTTTATGTAACTAGTTTACAT
Organism: Helianthus tuberosus; assembly: GCA_030545235.1. NCBI lineage: Eukaryota > Viridiplantae > Streptophyta > Magnoliopsida > Asterales > Asteraceae > Helianthus > Helianthus tuberosus. The sequence goes on from JARYGA010044662.1 coordinate 10,555, forward strand.
AAACTAGCCTAAACGGGTCAAACCTTAACGGTTTTATCTCAAAATCCAGAATGTGTATGAAATTCCCATATTAAACGAGTCTCTAAACTTGTCAGGTCTAAATCACATTCTATCCGGTCTTCGCTTGATCGTGCGTACGAACCGTGTCTTTGAAACTAACCGATCTAAGCTTAAGCTTAACTAAAGACCCGTTAGGATTCTAATAGGTTATTATAAACCTTCATTCCAGATTAGGAGGACCAGTAAAAGCTACTTGCAATTTGCTTATTGTGAATTATACTTTGCTCAGGTAAATACTTTTAACTTATTTTCCCTATACGGGCTTGGGTTACGGTATATAGCATACCGCTTGATCGGGCATCAAATCCTCCACCGTTGAGTGGGTAATTGAATAATTTGATCGGCTCGTTTAAACAGTCTTGTTACTTAAAGCCTTTGGGGGGTTAATGACCATGTCCCGGATATCCTTGGCATCATTTTACGAAATTGCCACGACTTAAGCGCGGGGTGTAGGCGTACACCCGTCAGTGCACAAAAGAATATTGTGGTGTGTCTATTGATCTTTAACCTGGACAAGATCCGGGCTACTGAACGCACAAGGAACATGTAATTCGTTCACAAGATTATATATTTAAAATAATTCTCCCAAGTTAAATAAAATGTTTATGCCACGCGCATCCAAACCAATTTTCAATCATTTTCCAAAATGAGTCAGTTGATTGTATTTACCAGTGTAAACTGACGTATTTTCCCAAAAAGATTAAATGCAGGTACTAAGCGTAATTGGCTGGGATTTCTCCTAAGCATCATTAGAAGTCTCCCAAGCTTAAGATGCCTGAAGTCTGTTGAACTATTGTTTCATATTTTGTTTTCGATCCTTCTGTGGATAAACTTCCGAATATTGTGACATTTGATATTACAATATTAAATTCGGTTGTATTATATCTTTTAAATTGATTTCGCTGTGCATATTAAATATTGTGTTGTTTGACTATTATGTTGCCAACCACGTCACGATACTCCCCCACCGGTGACACGTGGAAATCGGGGTGTGACAGGTTGGTATCAGAGCCAACACTGAGTGAATTAAACACTAGCCTTTTGTGTTTAATCTCAGTTACACAATTGCACAATTCTAAACTTTCGAGTCTAGACATATAACAAAGGACAAATTCCACCTTGTTTGTGTTGTCTTTTATTTTTGCATATATATTGTTATTGTTATCTCATGATATATTGACAGGAATAAAAAAAATGCCGCCAAGATTCTTCAAGAGAAGAGGAAGAGGCAAGGGGCCAATCACCGCCTCAAATGATAATGAAGCTGGACCTTCAAATGCGCGAGCTCCATCTACCACGGAGAGTGATGACCCCCGGCAGAACCGGAGAAACCTCTTCGAGCCGGCAAGACGGTCGGTCTCACATAGCTCAAACCTCCAGTGAACAACTCATATAGGCCATACTCGGAGAATGAGCCCAACAACCCTCAACCCTCATACATACCATTACAGCGATCTTTATCGCACAACTCTTTTGGTGACCCTACACCAGTGCTTTGGGGACGGTTTAACCCGGCAAATTACAACGCCCTGAACCCGGAAGGACCGTACGGAGCTCCATGGGGAGTAGGTTACCCAACACATGGGTACCAGATACCTCCCAGACCTATTATACGGACGCAATCGCAGCCGCCACGGTTTTCTCCCCCAGAAAGGGAGGAAATTCTACAGAGGCTGGACCATGTAGAGCGAGAATATCACAGGGAACGAAGGGAGCGACAAACCTTCTTCCAAGGATTGGTAAGCCTGATCAAGGGGAAGGGCAAGAAGGACCGTTGAATCCTTCTACTGTTGTTGAAACTTCCTTGTGACAATCGAGCCCCTGCGTGGGCATATCTTACTGTATTAGCCCTGTGTGGGTATGTATGTTGTTTATTTTGACCCCTGCGTGGGTCTGTATTTCCGTTAACCCCTACGAGGGTGTGTGATTGTTTAAGTCCCTGCGTGGACTATTATGTTTATTATTAAGCCCCTGCGTGGGTAAGTACTTGTTTAAACCCATGTGAGGGTAAGTTTGTTATTTGAAAAGACCCGTTTAGGGCAGCGTGTAATATTGTAATAAATTAATGGAATATTTGTTTTATAAATTTCATGTTTGCTGTTATATGCATAAATATTATATATGAAATAAATAAATCAAAAACCATTCCTTTTAAATAAATATCAGCCTATGTAAATTTTTAAATAAGAATCTTAAAGTGTGAAACCTAGCTGTCGGGTCATTATAAGGCCGGGCCAAGATGGTAAGACCTGTTTAAAAGATTCGTATCCCTGTTAACATCTGAAAACATGTTAACACTCCTGGCAGATGTGATTCATTTAAAATCACACGCATTATTATTATATAAGGATCTTTCAAAGATTCCAAACCCAACTAAATGATCTCTGAATCATGGGTTAAATCATCAATTAAGATGATCATACTTGTACCATACGTGGTAATAAGTGCCTACGGGCCCTGCTCATTTCTATATGAGCCAAAGGACAGTGGTAGCTATGACTCCCTGTCAGATAAAGGTAATGAATTAAGTTCAACCCTCAAATGCTTTGATTCTCTGAAATCCTAGCATATAATTTATAAATGTCCTTGTGACTAGGCCTATTGTGCCAACATACCTTCATGTTATGATTCTCTGAAATCATAACTTATAAATTAAAAGTGTCCTTGTGACTAGGCCTATTGTGCCAGTATACCTCCATGCCTTGATTCTCTGAAATCATAACCTATAAATTAAATTGTCCATGTGACTAGGCCTTTTGTGCCACAAATAAAACTGTTATTGTTTTATAATTAGGATAAATTATAATAGAAATCCTAAATAGATATGATTAATAAATTAACCAAATATGGTCTCTGTTACCATGGTTAATGAATTACCCTAAGGGGCAATTCCATAATAAACTCCCAAATAAACTATTGTCCTTGTTTTCTGTAACAGTTCAATTAAAATGGCTAACTCAGACGAGATAAATAGTCATCCAGTGGAGAACATTGATAACGCCCGGATTAACTTAACGGGTGCTGAATTAAAAGCGTTGGTCGACGACGCAGTTACAAAGGCTTTGGAAAGGCAGTACGAAGAGTATAGTGGGACTCGTAGTAGGACCCTATCTACACAGCCTTCAAAGCCACCGTCCAAGAAGGACGACCCGAAGAAAGATGATGATCGACACTCCTCGAACCACAGTGCTCCATCTCAGCAGGTTATACTAAAACAGGGACCCCGTGACAAGGGTTGCTCGTATAAATATTTCGTTTCCTGTAAACCCCGGGATTTCTCTGGGGAGAAAGGAGCCATCGACTGTATGACGTGGCTGGATGAGATGGATACGGTTGTTGATATCAGCGGATGCGCTGAGAGAGACGTGGTCAAGTTTGTGTCGCAGTCTTTTAAGGGTGAAGCTTTAGCATGGTGGAGATCTCTGATTCAAGCCACCGGGAAAATCCCATTGTACAATATGTCGTGGGATCAATTTGTTACCCTTATCAGGGAAAATTACTGCCCTCAGCATGAGGTGGAGAAGATAGAGTCTGATTTTCTATCATTGGTGATGACAAACCTTGACTGTCAAGCTTACCTAACGAGCTTCAACACTATGTCTCGGTTGGTTCCATATTTAGTAACCCCGGAACCAAAACGAATAGCTCGTTTTATCGGTGGTTTAGCCCCGGAAATCAAGGCAAGCGTGAAAGCTTCTCGGCCAGCTACTTTTAGGTCTGTAGCTGACATTTCCTTATCCCTCACTCTGGATGCGGTCAGGTAGAGATCGCTGAGGAATAAGGAGGCCGAGAAGAGAAAGCGTGAAGATGATAGTTCACGAAGGTCGAACAAGAAGCACCGTGGGAACGGTGACAACAAGAAAGGACCTGAGTCAAGGAAGGATGGGCATAATTCTGGTGAGAAGCCCAAATGCAAAATTTGCAAGAAGCAGCACTTTGGAAAGTGCAGACTTGAGTCGAACTCACAGACTCAGTCAAAAACCTATGCTTGTGGTATTTGCAAGTCCACGGATCACAAAACCTTGGATTGCAAGAATATGAAAGATGCAACGTGCTACCGTTGCAATGAAAATGGGCACATTAAGACCAACTGCCCTAAATACAACAAGAAGCCTGAAGAGGCCAAGAAGACTAATGCTAGAGTCTTCAGAATGGACGCAAAGTAAGCGGTGCTAGACGACAACGTTATTACAGGTACTTTCCTTGTAAATGACGTCTTTGCAAGAGTACTTTTTGATTCAGGCGTAGATAAGTCTTTCGTAGATAACAAGTTTTGTAAATTGTTGAATTTACCTGTCAAAACCTTAAGCGTAAACTATGAGGTAGAGTTAGCAGATGGTACCATAGAAACAGTCTCAACTGTGTTAGATGGGTGTGTTATATCCATTAAGAACCATTCTTTTCCTCTGTCTCTACTTCCCTTTAAGTTAGCCGGTTTTGACATAGTTCTGGGTATGGACTGGTTGTCTCGTAACCAGGCCCAAATCGTCTGTAACAAGAAGCAAGTGGTTATAAAGACTCCGTCTGGTGAATCACTTACCATTCGGGGAGATACCCAGTACGGGCTACCTGAACAAGTGACTATGCTCAAGGCTTCGAAATGTTTAAAGAAGGGTTGTGTCTTCTACATGGCACAAGTGATTATTGATGAGCCTAAATCGAAGATAGAAGACATCCCTGTTATTTCTGAATTCCCAGAAGTTTTTCCGGAAGAACTACCTGGTTTGCCACCAGATAGGCAAGTGGAATTCAGGATTGATATCATCCCCGGAGCAGCACCAGTTGCTAGAGCACCTTATAGGTTGGCGCCCATAGAAATGAAAGAATGAGGACACAGCTAGATGAATTACTAGCCAAGGGTTTCATTAAACCTAGCTCGTCTCCTTGGGGAGCGCCAATCCTATTTGTCAAGAAGAAGGATGGATCGATGCGTCTGTGCATCGACTATCGTGAGCTTAATAAGGTCACGATAAAGAATAGATATCCTTTGCCCAGGATCGACGATTTGTTCGATCAGTTACAGGGGGCCAGTTATTTCTCGAAGATTGATTTGAAGTCAGGCTACCATCAACTGAAGGTTAGAGATGAAGACGTGCATAAAACTGCATTTAGGACTCGTTATGGTCATTACGAGTTCCTAGTGATGCCTTTTGGGCTCACTAATGCACCGGCCGCGTTCATGGATCTCATGAATCGCGTTTGCAAGCCGCACTTGGATAAATTCGTCATCGTCTTCATCGATGACATCCTTATTTATTCGAAGAACCAAGCTGACCATGAGAGACACCTTCGATGTATTCTCAAACTTTTACATCACGAGAAACTCTATGCCAAATTCTCTAAGTGTGAATTTTGGCTACGAGAAGTCCAATTTCTTGGACATATGGTCAGTGAGCGTGGTATCCAGGTGGATACCACTAAAGTTGAAGCTGTTATGAATTGGCAAGAGCCAAAGACGCCTACGGAGATTCGTAGCTTCCTGGGATTGGCAGGATATTACAGGCGTTTCATCGAAAATTTTTCAAGGATTGCTGCACCCCTAACTTCCTTGACTAAGAAGAAAGTAAAGTTCGTTTGGGGCCCTAAGCAGCAAGAGTCCTTTGATATTTTGAAACAGAAGTTGAGCAACGCTCCTGTGCTGACATTACCTGAAGGCACTGAAGAATTCGTAGTTTACTGCGATGCTTCACACACCGGCATGGGGTGTGTGCTTATGCAGAAAGGCAAGGTTATTGCCTATGCATCACGACAGTTAAAGGTGCATGAAAAGAATTACACCACCCATGACTTGGAGTTGGGTGCCGTTGTATTCGCACTAAAACTGTGGAGGCATTACCTATATGGAATCAAGTGTGTGATCTATTCTTATCACAAGAGCCTCCAGCATCTGTTTAATCAGAAGGAATTAAACATGAGGCAACGCCGTTGGATGGAGACCTTGAATGATTATGATTGTGAAATCAAGTATCATCCCGGCAAAGCGAATGTAGTCGCTGACGCCTTGAGCAGAAAGGAAGAGGTGAAACCCATCCGAATCAATGCCAAGCGCATGGAAATAAAGAACAATTTAATTGAAAGGTTGTTAGCTGCACAGAAGGAAGCTGTGTTGGAAGCTAACTATCCTAACGAAAAGCTAGGGGTAACTGAGGAGCAGTTAACTCTTAGCAAGGACGGAATTCTGAGATTGAATGGACGAATATGGGTTCCAAGTTATGGAGGACTTCGAGATGTCATCCTCCAGGAAGCCCATAGTTCCAAATACTTCGTTCATCCTGGAGCTGATAAGATGTACCAGGATCTAAGGTCAAATTATTGGTGGATAGGCTTGAAAAAGTCTGTAGCCGCCCATGTAGCAAAATGCTTGACATGTGCGCAAGTCAAAGCCGAGCATCAGAAACCGTCAGGTTTGCTACAACAGCCTGAACTTCCTACGTGGAAATGGGAAATGGTAACCATGGATTTTATCACCAAGTTACCCAAGACAAGGAAAGTAAATGATACAATATGGGTTATAGTTGATAGACTGACTAAGTCAGCACATTTCTTACCCATCAAGGAGACTTATAGCTCCGATATGTTAGCCCAGTTATACATTGATAAGATTGTAGCCTTACATGGCATACCTGTGTCTATTATCTCTGACCGAGATACTAGATACACGTCACATTTTTGGAAGAGTTTCCAACAATCTTTGGGCACACGTTTGAATTTTAGTACGGCTTATCATCCTCAGACTGACGGTCAGAGTGAGCGTACTATTCAAACGTTGGAAGACATGCTACGTGCATGTGCGATCGATTTGGGTGGTAGTTGGGATAAGAACCTACCGTTAATCGAATTCTCCTACAACAATAGCTACCATACCAGCATTAAGGCTGCGCCTTTCGAGGCATTATACGGTAGAAAGTGTAGATCGCCCGTTTGTTGGGCAGAAGTTGGAGATGTCCAATTATCAGGACCAAAGATAGTCTTTGAAACGATGGACAAGATTGTCCAGATTTGTGACCGTCTCAAAGCTGCCCGTGATAGGCAGAAGAGCTACGCAGATCCGAAGCGTAAAGCTTTTCACTTCGAAGTAGGTGATAAAGTGTTGCTTATAGTGTCACCTTGGAAGGGGGTGATGTGATTTGGTAAGAAAGGCAAGCTAAGCCCGAGATACATAGGACCTTTCGAGGTTATCAAACATGTCGGGTCAGTTGCCTATAAGCTAAACTTACATGAAAAGCTCAGTGGAATTCACAATGTGTTCCACATCTGCAACCTGAAAAAGTGTTTCGCTGACGAATCACTGGTTATACCACACACAGATGTGCATATAGACGAGAGCTTGAAATTTATGGAAAAACCTTTGTCGATTGAAGATCGACAGGTAAAGAAGCTTCGAAGGAAGCATGTACCTATTGTAAAGGTCAAATGGGATGCCCGTAGAGGTCCCGAATACACGTGGGAGGTTGAATCCACGATGAAAGAAAAGTACCCTTATTCATTTCAGTAAATCTCGGGTCGAGATTTATTTTAAGGGGGTGAGGATGTAACACCTCGAAAATTCACGTCCTATAGTGTGTTGACACGTGTCATATGTTTAAACGTGTGAAAGAATGTTATAAAAGGACTAAAGTTGACAAACATGGAAAGTATGTGAATATACGGGTTCTAAATGTCAACAGTGAATAAATATACTTCATAATAACCCTACACGATGTTTATAACATCAAACGAATAAATCATGGATCATATGAAGCTAAAAGTGAGAGATTACAAACTACGGGGGTTAAATGTGTCAACATGTTTAAGTTATACCTCTGAGTGACCTTTTGACAAACCCGAAGCTTTGTAACTGCTAATTATGATCACTAGAATGCACGATATAAATTTCATAAAGTTTCGTAATCGTGTGAGAAAGTTATGATAAAATTCGTGTGCGAGGGATTAAATCGTTAACGTTGAAAGTTATGACTTTTCGGGTCAACCGGAAGTGTCCAGGGACTTGGCAAAGTGGGTATAAGTCCTAAAGCCCTTGTGGGTAAATAAGAAGGGGTCAAAATGCAAGAAATAACCTTGGTTGCCCTTCCGAAGAGCCAAGGGTCAATTATGTGGAAAATAGAAAAATAAAAATCTGATAACAAGGCCCATGCGGCCCGCGTAAGATTTTGAGATAACCTCAGGCGGGCCGCGTCAGTCGCCCAGTAACAGAAAAGGCAGACAGCCTCCTGCATTCGCGTTTATCCGCCCTTTAATCAGATATTTCTCATCTTGGACGACCCCTAGGCACCCCCTAAGCACTAGAGACACTTGTTAGTGAATTATGGTCAGTGGTAGACCTTGGTGTCAACAAGTTATGGTGATTTGAATCACTATATAAAGCCATAAGTTGCAAACAATTCATCAAACCATTTCCTTCAGCTTTCTGATCATTCCTGGAGCTCAAACCTTCTCTCAAGTGATCACTAATCAAGCTTAGGACTTCAGTAAGTTTGCTAATCCTTTCTAAATTAAGTTTTAGCTTAGTTTTAGCTTAAAAGTCAAACCGTCGTAATTAATGGTTGACTTTAGGATTAATCACTAATGGTCCAGTGATTAGTCGAATCAAAAGTACCTTTAAGTAGGTAATTATGTGGGTAATAAAACCTTAAAAGGGTTTCCCCTGATTCCCACTCTAACTAGGTCTAATGTCGGGTCAAACGTGTAATTAAAAAGTCAACAGAATGTTTAAAATGCAATTTATGCATGATTATCAATGTAGAACACTTATAACCTGTTTGATCATTAATATAACTTGGTAATTAGTGTAAGGACATGTCTAAACATGTTCCACCCGACAATTTCCTGTTTAGACCCGGTTCGGAACCGAAAGTCGCATAGTTTGACTTATACTTTGACTTTCAATTCTGACCCGTTATGGTATGTTTTAGAAATACCTAAGAGCTTTATTTGGACCAGGTTACATGCTAGTATAACCCTCTGTGATTATACACCTTGGATCATTAGATATCCAATTAATACGCATGATTCCGTTAATTGCTCATATGTTGACCATTGTGCCCTTTTCACCTTAAAAAGTGATTTTTGGAAATGTAAAAGAGTAGAAACTTTAATTACTGATATATAAACTGCTATGCAAAGTTTGACATCAGTTTGAGGTGTAGATTAAGAGTTATGCTCGTTAGCGTAAATTAGAAGCTTTATGTTAATTAAACGGCGTATTTAGAGTATAGCCTACTTAAACATACTTTTTGATATCAAACTCTTTACCCACTGATGTAATATATTATTTTGGGATTTTTAAAGATTTTTATTTAATTTTAGGCTGAGCATAACTCATAGTCGTAGGCTTAATCCGGTAATTGTCGGTTTTGCCCTTACGGGCTATAAAATGAGTTTTACATATCTAAACGACTCCAAACCTTTTGTTACTGATCACATATGATAAATAAATTATTTTAAGCCTTCTGGAAATATAAAAATATCAGATTTATGTATCGAACCCGGAAATGGCTTCTAACCGCCTGTTTAAGCGTTTTTAACGCATAGTATGTACTAGAAGTATTTTAAACATACAAGGGTTGATACCTACTGATATTGGAGGAAAATTATAATTTTTTAACAGTAAGCAAAAGTTGTTAAACTCAGACTTCAGTTTTGAGCGTTTCGGCTTATGTGAAATTACCAAAATACCCCTACGGGGCATAGTTTGGTTATAATTGGTAAATTTCACATATATGCCTTACCCTACTGTTATAACTCATTAATTTGAGTATGTTTGCTGATTACCTCAGACGTGTAACTCAGTTAAACACTTAAACTCTTTTATAACCTTGTAAATGACCAAACTACCCCTACGGGACATAGTTTGTGTTTAAACTCATTTCGGGCATAATAAATGATATCTTACTGATGTCACAACATATATGAAGCATATTAACTTAGGAAACCTGTAAATAGCTCTCATGAATACTCGTTACGCTTATTACGCGTTCGGTTCAGTTTATGTAACTAGTTTACATAAACTAGCCTAAACGGGTCAAACCTTAACGGTTTTATCTCAAAATCCAGAATGTGTATGAAATTCCCATATTAAACGAGTCTCTGAACTTGTCGGGTCTAAATCACATTCTATCCAGTCTTCGCTTAATCGTGCGTACGAACCGTGTCTTTGAAACTAACCGGTCTAAGCTTAAGCTTAACTAAAGACCCGTTAGGATTCTAATAGGTTATTATAAACCTTCATTCCAGATTAGGAGGACCAGTAAAAGCTACTTGCAATTTGCTTATTGTGAATTATACTTTGCTCAGGTAAATACTTTTAACTTATTTTCCCTATACGGGCTTGGGTTACGGTATATAGCATACCGCTTGATTGGGCATCAAATCCTCCACCTTTGAGTGGGTAATTGAATAATTTGATCGGCTCGTTTAAACAGTCTTGTTACTTAAAGCCTTTGGGGGGTTAATGACCATGTCCCGGATATCCTTGGCATCATTTTACGAAATGGCCACGACTTAAGCGCGGGGTGTAGGCGTACACCCGTCAGTGCACAAAAGAATATTGTGGTGTGTCTATTGATCTTTAACCCGGACAAGATCCGGGCTACTGAACGCACAAGGAACATGTAATTCGTTCACAAGATTATATATTTAAAATAATTCTCCCAAGTTAAATAAAATGTTTATGCCACGCGCATCCAAACCAAGTTTCAATCATTTTCCAAAATGAGTCAGTTGATTGTATTTACCAGTGTAAACTGACGTATTTTCCCAAAAAGATTAAATGCAGGTACTAAGCGTAATTGGCTGGGATTTCTCCTTAGCATCATTAGAAGTCTCGCAAGCTTAAGATGCCTGAAGTCTGTTGAACTATTGTTTCATATTTTGTTTTCGATCCTTCTGTGGATAAACTTCCGAATATTGTGACATTTGATATTACAATATTAAATTCGGTTGTATTATATCTTTTAAATTGCTTCCGCTGTGCATATTAAATATTGTGTTGTTTGACTATTATGTTGCCAACTGATGTGTTCAAATATTAACATATAAATTTCATCAAATGAGGCATAAAACTAACCCCTTTTTAGTACTAATGTTGGAAAAAATGTGCTTTTGTCTTCCTTTTGTATTTTCTGGATTAAATGAGCTCAAATTAACAAAAGAAGCAAAAAGACATCAAAATCTAACATAAATACAAGAAAAGGAACAAGACGTGGCATGCCCGACCCCACGACAGCATCTTCCCAAGCAAAACAAGACATCAGAAGACTGAACACGCCCCGTGCTCAGCCAGCACGGGGGCGTGCCCAAGTGTCAGCAGAAAAGACAAAGTGGTAGAAGCTTCTATTGCCCACCACGGGGCCGTGCTCAGCGGACACGGGGCCGTGGTCAACTATAAGATTCGCACAATCCAGCAAATCTGCATAGTACAAAGATTCTTCTGCACCACGGGGTCGTGCTCAGCGGACACGGGGGCGTGGTCAACTAATAAGACAAAGCTGCATTTAATGAAGAAAGAGAAGGATGTGGACACGGGGCCGTGCCCACTGGACACGGGGCCGTGCCCGAGCTTCTGTTCAGCCTATAAATAGATGTGCTTGGCTCAAGCTCAAACCATCCCTTGGCACACCACCTCTCTCACACTTCACCCACCACCCACCACCACCATAACACCATCATCCACCACCATCATCCATTGTCCATCGTAGAGTGTGTGAGTCGTCTCGGGATCCAAGATTGATCGTAAGAGTTCTTGACAATCAAGGCCATGTTTGCCTAAGTCTCTTACATCACTTGGTGAAGACAAAGTGTCTAGTGTAATACTTTTTATTTCTAATCTTTTGCACTTTTTATTTGGTTTCGTATTAATGACTTTAATAACTAGTTGCTTATGTTGAAGGTGATCTTTCTTTATCGTTTGTCCGTGGTGTCTTGAAATTATTTTACTGTCTATATAAAATAAAAGATTTTCACCATTCATATCTCCACGGTCTATATGGAGGTATGTTGGCTACCTGGTCGGGGGTTAAGGGAACGGTTTGGTAAAGGTCTTGCCATTGTTCAGTGTTTAGAGGTCCTGCAATGGACCTGGGTCAAATTTAGTAGGACCTCCTTCAATACTTCACGGTATTGGATGGCGGGGGTCCAAACTCTTTGATCCCCTCATAAGTTAACTACTATTAATACTATAACCCGGCTATTTAGGACTGTATCCCTGCTGACTCAGACTACTTAGTCGAGGGTAATGTCACCTCCAAAAGAGGGGCCTACCATAATATTGCATTAACAACTTAATTCATTATCTTCCAATAATCCACCCTTTTAGGATTGTATCCTTGCTAACTCAAACTACTGGGGTGAGGGTAACGTCACCTTCAAAAGAGGGGCCTACTACAATAACTAAGATAATCTCTTAATCATGTGCAAAAGTGCGGAAATAATCAAAGGTTACACTAGATACGAGTCGGAACCAAGTGATTCATCTTATCTATCTGTTTTTATTTTTATTTTTATTTTCAGCATTTTAGTTAGTTTTTATTTTTCTTAGTTTAAAATATTTTTCTAAACTTTTTATTTTGATTAGACGTTGAGGATAAACCGGTATTAAAAGCTCTTGTGTCCTTGGACGCCCTCGGTATCTTACCAACGCTATGTGTGTTTAGTGTTAGTAAAATATCGTGTTTTATAAATTTAAAACTTGGCTAAAAAATAAGTGTTAAAGAGGCTTAAAATATACACCTAAAATATATAACACTTCACACGCATCAAGTTTTTGGCGCCGCTGCCGGGGACACAAGGATTTTAAGAAAGTTAGGAATCAACGGCCTAATCGTTTTTCTTATTTTTCATTTTTTAAGGATTTTTTTTAGATTTTTCAGTTTCTGCAGAGCTCAGCACGGGCCGTGCCTGGTCGGACACGGGCCGTGCCCAGCATCATCACTGGCAGTTTTTATTTTCTGAGTTACAGAGAGCTGAACACGGGGCCGTGTCGGTGCAACACGGGGTCGTGTCCAACTCCCAGTAACAGGGATCCAGAAGACAATCACTGTACCTCTGACCACGGGCCGTGTTCGCTGAGCACGGGGCCGTGGTGAACATTCTGACCAACGTTCTTTTCTGTTTTTATTGCAGGACTTGGAACCTAGGCGCCACATTTGAACCTCCTACGTAGTGCATGAGCTCCAGTTCTAGTAGAGACATAAAAGAACCTCTAGAAGAACCCGAACGCTTTCTCAGAAAAAGACTTAAAGCCAAAAATCAAGAGAAAGTTTCGGGGGACCCACTTCCAATGGCGGATCAACGTACCCTCATGGATTACCTACGGCCCACCATAGGCAATCTCGGCGCCGCTATCAATGCACCAAATGTCGAAGCCAATAACTTCGAACTTCGGCCGCATTTGATACAAATGCTCCAAAACTCCGCAACCTTCCATGGGCTTGCGGACGAGGATCCTCATCTGCATATTACTAATTTCTTAGAAATATGTGATACCTTTCGGATCAATGGAGCATCAAATGACGCCATCCGCCTTCGAATGTTTCCATTTTCACTAAAAGACCGAGCTAAGGCTTGGCTTAACACCCTCCCAGTTGGCTCGGTAAACACCTGGGATGAACTTGCCCAAAAGTTTTTATATAAGTATTTCCCTCCTGCTAAAACGGCTAAATTAATGACTGAAATTAATACATACTCACAAGAGGATGGGGAATCCTTATATGAAACTTGGGAAAGGTTCAAGGAGCTTCTAAGAAAGTGTCCTCATCACGGTCTAGCGGTGTGGCAACAAGTATCCACTTTCTACAATGGGTTGTTGCCACAGACAAGACAAACACTTGATTCGAGCTCCGGGGGACTTTTAGGTAATCGTCGCCCAAATGAAATATATAATCAAATTGAGGAAATTGCTCAAACCAATTTCAATGGCACACTCCCCGAGGTAATAAATCTATTGCCCCGTGCGCCCATAAGGTTGATGAAAGCACCTCTTTACAAGCCCAAATCGAGGCCCTCTCTTCGAAAATCAAAAAACTAGAAATGACAAAAACGGCCTCGGTTATGGCTTGTGAAGGGTGTGGTGGGTCACATGAAAATTGGAGTTGTATGAAAGAATTAGATGAACAAGCAGAAATGGTAAACTACATTGATAATAGACCTAGGCCGTCGGGTCCTCCAACGGGTACCTACAACCAAGGATGGCGTAACCACCCAAATCTTGGTTGGAGAGATCCCGGCAATAGTAGTAACCAACAAAACCAACGAACTAATTTTCAACAACCACAAAATTTCTCTCAACAACAAGGTGGAAGAGAAAGGCTTGAAGATACCGTATCTCGCCTTATCTCCGACACCGAAAAGAAAAACTCGGATCGATTCCAACAATTGGAATCGAATTTTAGAAATCAACAAGCTAGCATTCAAAACGTAGAAAAACAATTAAATCAACTAGCTCAAAATTTCTCCGAGAGACCACAAGGCGCATTACCAAGTAATACCAAAACCAACCCAAAGGCACAAGTACACCTTATCACATTGAGAAACCGAACCGTGGGTCCCGAGGATACTCCATTACCACCAGTTGAAGGGGGTCAACGTCAAAGTACGACTTCACCTACACCTCAACTAGAAAAGGCTTCTTCACCAAATCAAGAGCCCACCAAGACTCCTCCAATTCCGTACCCCGGTAGGTTAAATCGTCAAAAGACCGATGAGCAATTCGCAAAGTTCGAAAGTTTACTAAAACAATTGCATGTCAATATTCCTTTTATTGAGGTCCTAACCCAAATGCCTAAATATGCAAAATTCATGAGGGACTTCCTCACTCACAAAAAGGAAAATTGAATCATTGCAATTAGTTAACTTAGGCGAAGAATGCTCCGCTTTAGTACTCAACAAACTTCCACAAAAGAAAATCGATCCCGGGAGCTTCACAATTCCTTGCTCGATTGGGGAGTCCCCCGTTCGTAATGCATTAACCGATCTTGGGGCTAGCATTAACCTTATGCCCACGTCAATGTTCAAACGACTCGGCCTAGGAGTAACTAGCCCTACAAAGATGAGCATACAACTCGCCGACAGGTCCGTCAAATTTCCACAAGGTGTCGCTGAAAATCTACTAGTCAAGGTTGACAACTTCGTTTTTCCAACTGACTTTGTCATCCTAGACATGGAAGAAGACACCGAAGTCCCTCTCATCCTCGGGAGGCCATTTCTAGCCACCGCCCAAGCAGTGGTAGATATGAATGATGGAACGTTAACATTGAAGTTTGGGGACGAGGAAGTGAAGTTTGAATGTGGAAAGAAGATAGAGGAAGAAGACCCGGTCAACTACATGAAGGTCATAGACTCAAGCTTGGATGACGCTCTCCGACGGTGTAACTTGGGATGCAATACATCCCACTTGGGTAACATGTGACCAGGCTTTGGGTCTAGCCAAGGACCCTTATAAACGTGGCGCACCATGGAGGCATTCCACGGAACTATCCTTAGTTTAGTTTAGATTAATTTTCTTGTTTTCTAGTTAGTTTTAATTTTCAGGAATAAAACACACTTGAGATGGCAAAGGATGCAAGGGAAACTTGAACTAACACTCCATACAGGAAAGAAGAACCGTCCGACAAATTTCTTCGTTTGCAGTAAGCTCGGCACGGGCCGTGTCCACCCAACACGGCCCCGTGCTGCACAGTCTGCAGAAAAAGACCCAGTTCAGGTAACTGGACACGGGCCGTGTTCACCCAACACGCCCCCGTGTCCAGACTTCTGTTTCTCTTGTTTAATTTTGTTACTGGCACTTGAACACGGGGCCGTGCCCGGATCACACGGGGCCGTGTTCAGCGCCCAGTAACACAAAATTTTTGATTTTCACACCTTTTTACACATTCAATCAACCTAAAAACTTATTTTTGGGACACATTGAGGACAATGTGTAATTTAAGTGTGGGGGGATGCTAAAACCTTGAAACTTGCAAGTCCTAAATACAAGCCTTACACAAAACTCTATTGGAACCGCTAATCACCCCAAATTTTTTTTCAAAAATTTTCATTTTTTTTTCACTTGTCTAGGTTTAATTCGGGAAATTCAAGTTCTTAAAAAGGTTATATTTTTATGAATTTACAACCGATAGCGTCGTGATAAAAAGAACCAACATAAGAAAATTATGAAAAGGCATGACAAGCTTAGTTAAAATTTAATTATATATACTTGATCACATAAAAACCCATTCCCACAAAAGTGAGTTTTGAGCCTTTATTGAGTAAACACTTACATATCATTTGACTAAATGCTCATTTTCGTTTCTTGTGTGAATAGCCGTTTGGTTCTTACGACTCTAGAACTTGCCATGACGATACATTCCCGGTCCTTACCAACTTAAACCCGAGTAAGTAAATGATGGAGGCATTAGGACTAACCCTTTTTATTTCTACACCATTATTTTTCTTTTTTTTTTACCACCTACCCAAAATCCCCCTAGTTAGCTCCTTTGAGCCTAAACCTTTTCATTTCATAACCCAAACCTAACACCCTTTTTACCCACCAAAACCGTTTTCATTTTTACCCCTTTGTTTTAGTAACAAGTTCGGTTCTTTATATGAGTTTAAAAAAAAAAATTGTGTTGATGATGAAGCAAAAGAAAATAAACAAACAAGTTCATTAAAAATAACTTTGTTTGAATAAAGAGTTTCATCAAAATAAAAGTTACAAAAATAGAAATTCATATGAAAACCGACACTTGTTACGCTTTTCGCCCTTTTTACTAACCACTAACCACCAACCCAACCACCTACCTTTAACCCAAGCCTAACCCTTAACCCACAAAGTCCTCTTGATATTTACAAAGGTATATAAGTTAAAAAGGAGGAGGATTGATTGCTTGGCAAGCCTATGGTAGGAGTAAGTTCCATGCCGCTCTCGAGCGATCCACAAAAATACATTTTCGGCCGAGTGTTGAGTGATCCCCGTGAGGTATGTGAACTTGTATATAAATAAAATTTTACAAAGGCATGTTATGCCCTA
>JARYGA010044663.1:0-11241 GCA_030545235.1 Helianthus tuberosus
ACCTACTAACGAACGGCGTAATTAATGTTAATGAATGTATTGTTCCATGTTAAACAAACCAAATGTCATAACAAAATGTAAGCATGTGAAAACAATGCACTAAGTATGTACTCAAATGAACATACATAGCGTGAAATGTAATGTAAAACGATGTACTAAGTAATGCACACAATGGGCACACCTAGCATGAAATGTGATGTAAAACAATGTACTAAGTAATGCGCACAATGGGCACACCTAGCATGAAATGTAACGTAAAACAATGTACTAAGTAATGCACACAATGGGCACACCTAGCATGAAATGTAATGTAAAACAATGTACTAAGTAATGCACACAATGGGCACACCTAGCATAAGATGTAATGATATCATGTACTATAATGTACTAACGAACATAGCATGTATATGATGTGAAAACATGAAAGCATGAAAGTAACAAGTAGGCACATGTGTTTCACCCCAAAACAGTTTAGAAAACAGTAAAAGAGGGGTCTATGTACTCACTTGAGATTGCTCAGATGTCTAAAGATAACCACCAAGCAATGATATAGATCACGGAATCAAACGGCACCTAATATAGGTAACTATGTTAATAAACCGGACCTAAATCGGAAGATCGGATAGAATGAGGGTTCGTAAACCAAATGAGTATGGGAACTCATGTAGTATGGTTTAACAAAGCCTACATACTAAATGAAACCTAACCTAAGTGCTTGTGACCCATTACGACCCGTTTAGGTAGCTTATGCTACTTTAACGCGTCGTTCGCGTGAAACGCGTTCGGACCGCCTAACTTGTCCTATGACAAGTAATATATGCCTTAACATGTCTAATATGATTGTCAAATCAGTTTAGATGTCAAAAGTTATGTTACATATGTTTAAAATGAATTTTGGCATCATAGGGGTATTTTGGTAATTTACCTAAGGCATATAAACTACCTATCATACAACTACTTAAACGAAGCGACCATAAGGTATAACCTCATAAGGTTATTCCCTATATACTATGGTCACCTAATGTGTTTGGTCGGATCCTAATGATCGACTATACGGGTCGGGTTCGAAAGTATAAGCGATTGTTTAGATCGCTTACCTTACGACCCTATATAAGCACTAAACTAAAAGTGACGAGCTAAGCATGCTAAAACATGCTTAACTAAGTTTAGAAAACAGGTTTGGTATCAAAACAAACGGTTTTGATACCCATAAGTAGTTTGGTTACAAAATACGTAAGAATACGTATTCTGACCGAAACTACGGCTCGTCACGGAGCCTAGATAACGTGGTAATCAGTAGGTATAGTCACTAAGGACTATAACCATCGTGATCACGCTCACGTTATGAAGTTCAAACGAACTTCGCATCGACCATAAACTGGTCAATGCAGAAAGTCAAACAAAGTTTGACTTTCGGACTCGAAAAGCAATAAAAGAACGAAAGAATACTTACGAAGGGTCCCCGAATGCTAATCAAGATCAAACTAGCTCAGGTATGAAATAAAGGTTTCAACTTAGAGCACAAATGATCAGATTCTTGTGAGAAATGTGTGCAAATGTGATGGGTATTTATAGATTTCGGGTAACCGTTAAGATCGTTTCATGAAAACCGTGCTCGCATCTCATGCGTACATTTGTCAAAATGTTATGGTTACTGAAAATGGCCTATTAAGAGCTGAAAGGGCACGTTTAGAACTTGTGGTTGTGGTTTAATCAGCTGATAATCTGCTGACTGTTTAGTCTGATCTGTTCTGCAGGTTGCCTTACGGACCTCAAAGCTGCCAATGTTGAGGTCCGTATGTTAACAACTTTGGCAGATTTACAGTTTTGGTCCCTGCAGTGCAATCAGCCCATTTTTGACACGTTTAAGGCCCGTTAACCCCATTTCAAAGCTCTAAAATGAAGTTAAAGTATAGGGAACTTAAAACATGCTCAAAAAATATCTCGGATGTCGGTTCGTTTAGCCGTACGGTTGCGATGTTCGGTTAATTACGACGGAATACGCATAAGTGCGAAAAACGATCCAAATGACGCGACGAATGGATTTTTCTTATGGCGAACACTAAAATATAATATAGTCATGTTCACATAAATTTTTTTGGATGTCCGGATGTATTCAGAACGTAAGTTATGCGCGAAAATGCAAACTTGTGCACTTTTTGACACTTTTAGTCCCTGAATGACCCAAAAGTTTATTTTAGCACACCGAACCCCTCAAAGCCTATTTCTAAGCTATGTAAAGGATATTTAAGGTGTGTTTAACTTATGGTCATGTTCCGGAATGTTCGTTACCGTTCAAATTGACATACTTTCGCAGTTTGTCAAGTTTAGTCCCTGTAAACGAATTTACTTGTTTTTGCCATACCAAAGCCTTCAAAACTTATTTCTAAGTTATGTAAAGGTTATTTAAGGTATGTTGAGTATATGTTGATGTTCCGGAGTATTTCTCGCATTAAACTGAGTACGTTTACGCACTATTTTGCGTATAACTCTCCAGAAAGTGATGTAGAGTTTGGAATTGAACAAAAGTCAAAACATGAAAAAAGTAAAACACAATCAAACAAACATTGGGATCAAATAACATTGTTTTATTGATAATAGAACTGTTCATAGTGATTACAAGCACAGTTGTTACAGTCTCCCCTACTTGTGGAAATTTCGTCCCGAAATTTATTTAGAGGAAACTCGTGGAAAAAGATGTGGATATTTCGCCTTCATTTGATCTTCGCGTTCCCAAGTAAACTCAGGTCCACGTTTAGCTTCCCAGCGAACTTTGACCAAAGGAATGCGCTTGCGCTTAAGCCACTTGACTTCACGTTCCATGATTTCCACTGGTTTCTCAACAAATTTCAGTGTTTTGCCAACACGAATTTCGTCAAGCGGTATGGAGAAGTTCTCATCAGCTGAACACCTCTTGAGATTGGACACGTGAAAAGTTGGATGAACATTTCCAAGTTCAGGAGGTAACTCAAGTCTGTAGGCTACCTTTCCGATTCTTTCGACGATCTTGAATGGTCCAACGTATCTAGGTGCAAGTTTTCCTTTCTTTCCAAATCTGATCACACCTTTCCAAGGTGAGACCTTAAGTAATACTCGATCACCGACTTGAAATTCCAAGGCTTTGCGTTTTGGGTCCGCGTAAATCTTCTGACGGCTTCTAGCTGCCTGAAGGTTATCACGAACTTTCTTGACCTTGTCAGTTGTCTCTAAAATGAGGGCAGGTCCAGTAAGTTGAGCCTCGCCAATCTCATTCCAGCAGACTGGTGAACGACATTTTCGACCATAGAGAGCCTCGAAAGGAGCCATTTTGATGCTAGTGTGATAACTGTTGTTGTAGGAGAATTCAATCAACTTAAGATGTGAATCCCAACTACCACCAAAATCGATCACACAAGCTCTAAGCATATCCTCCAGAGTCTGGATTGTTCTCTCAGATTGACCATTCGTTTGCGGATGATAAGCTGTGCTCAGATTAAGTTGGGTCCCCATAGCAGATTGCATGGTTCTCCAAAAATGAGAAGTGAAACGAGCATCTCTGTCAGAAATGATGTTCAAAGGAACACCATGTCGAGCTACAATTTCATCTACATAGATTTGAGCAAGTCTGTCAGCAGGAAAATCCTCACGGATTGGCAAGAAATGTGCTGACTTTGTAAGACGGTCAACGACTACCCAGATGGCATCATGACCTTTCTTAGTGCGTGGAAGTTTGGTAACGAGATCCATAGTAATGTTTTCCCATTTCCAAACTGGAATCTCTGGTTGCTCCAATAAACCTGAAGGACGCTGATGTTCAGCCTTAACCTTATGACAAGTAAGGCATTTGGATACGTATAAGGCAATGTCTTTCTTCATACCAGGCCACCAATAATGAATACGAAGATCCTTATACATCTTATCTGAGCCCGGATGAATAGAATAGCGAGACTTATGGGCTTCATCCATAAGCAAGGTACGAAGATCATCCTGGCTTGGGACCCACAAACGGTCCATGAAGTAATATGATCCATTGTCCTTCAGTTCCAGAGCAGGTGTTATGTGATAGGGAAATTCCTTATCCAATAGGCCTTGTGAAACACAAGATTGTTGAGCTTGAGAAATGCGTGCTTGGATATCGGATCGAGCTTGAATAACAGATTGAACACGTACACAATGAAGCTTAGTACGTTCCTTACGACTCAATGCATCAGCTACGACATTCGCCTTACCAGGATGGTAGCGAATTTCGCAGTCATAGTCGTTTAAAAGCTCCACCCAACGTCGCTGTCTCATGTTGAGTTCCTTCTGGTTGAAGATATGCTGAAGACTTTTGTGGTCAGTGAAAACCACACATTTTGTACCGTACAAATAGTGTCTCCAGATCTTGAGAGCAAAGACAACTGCACCCAACTCAAGATCATGAGTGGTGTAGTTCTTCTCATGTATCTTCAATTGCCTTGATGCATATGCTATGACTTTGTTCCTTTGCATAAGAACACAACCAAGACCCAATTTCGATGCATCACAATACACGACAAAATCATCATCACCCTCAGGCAATGATAGAACAGGCGCATCGCAAAGCTTCTGCTTCAAGTGTTGAAAAGCTTCCTCTTGTTTGTATCCCCAATAAAAGGGCATTTTCTTCTGAGTTAGAGCAGTTAGAGGAACTGCAATCTTCGAGAAGTTTTCTATGAAGCGGCGATAATAACCCGCTAGACCAAGAAAAGAACGAACTTCAGTAGGAGTAGTAGGCGTATCCCAATCCTTAATCGCACTGATTTTGGAGGGATCTACATGGATACCTTGTTCGTTGATAACATGCCCCAAAAATGGAACTTCTTTAAGCCAAAATTCGCACTTGGAGAATTTGGTGAAAAGTTGCTCTTTCTTTAGGAGTTCAAGGGTGAGACGAAGATGTTGCTCGTGATCAGCTTGCGTCTTAGAATAAATCAAGATGTCGTCAATAAAAACAATGACGCACTGATCCAAATAAGGTTTACAGACCCTATTCATTAAGTCCATGAAAACAGCAGGAGCATTAGTCACACCGAATGGCATGACTGTGAACTCATAATGCCCATATCGAGTACGTAACGCTGTCTTGGGAATATCTTCTTCTTGCACGCGAAGTTGATGATATCCAGATCGCAGATCAATCTTCGAGAAATAAGAAGCGCCATGTAACTGATCAAAGAGGTCGTCTATGCGAGGTAAGGGATATCGATTCTTGATGGTAAGCTTGTTAAGCTCACGATAATCGATACACATCCTAAAGGATCCATCCTTCTTCTTGACAAAGAGAACGGGAGCACCCCAAGGTGAAAAACTAGGACGTATAAAACCTTTGTCAGAGAGCTCCTGAAGCTGTTTAGACAACTCTTGCATCTCAGATGGTGCAAGACGATATGGAGCTCTGGCAATGGGATTTGCACCAGGTACGAGATCAATGCGGAACTCGACTTGGCGTGCTGGAGGTAGACCAGGTAAATCTTCAGGGAACACTTCAGAATAATCCCGAACGACAGGAATATCTGAAATAGACTTACCCTTGCCTTTATCTTCTGTAACATGTGCTAAGAAAGCCACATAATTCTTCTGCAGATACTTCCGAGCTTTAAAACAAGACATGAGTTTGAGACCACCGGTAGGCTTCTCACCTTGAACCTGCAGAATCTCGCCTGTCGAAAGCGGCACACGAACAATCTTCTCAGAACAAACTATCTCTGCGTGATGCTTGGATAACCAATCCATTCCCACAATAACGTCAAAGCTTCCAAGTTGCATAGGCGCGAGGTCAATAGGAAAAAGATGGTCGTTAGGGTTCAACTGGCAGTTGCGAAGAACAGAATCAAGAATAATGGGTTCACCACTAGCAACTTCTACTGTCAAAGGTTTTCCTAGTTTCGTTCTAGACACGCGAAGCATTTGCTCAAAAGATAATGACACGAAACTCTTATCGGCACCAGAATCGAAAAGAACAGATGCAGGCTGATTATTAATAAAGAACGTACCGTTCACCACATTATCATCCGCCTGCGCCTCTTGGGCATTCATGTTAAAGACTCGGCCTCGAGCCGGAGCCTGATTCTGGTTCTGGTTCTGGTTCTGGTTGGCTAGCCTTGGGCACCGGTTTCTGTAGTGGGTCAGATCCCCACAATTGTAACAAGCACCTGGTGGGTATTGTAGTCGTGCAACTTGACCCTGTTGCTGAGCAGGAGGCTGTGCAACTTGTTGAGCCGGGTTTTGAACTGCGCGATTCTGAGCAAACCGACAAACATCGGCAAGATGACCTGACTTCCCACAGCTAGTACAGAAACGGCACTGATGTTGCGGCTGATGGTGACTGTTGCATCTATTGCACAAAGGTGCATTCCCTGTATAGGGTTTCTTTGCTGGAAGCTGTGCGGGTTGGTTGGGAGCTGCCTGATTAGCTTGGGCAGTGATAGCAAAATTTTGGGAAGCCTTACGCTTCCTTGACCTCTTCGAAGAACCAGAGTCCTTTCCATTCTTGTTTTGACCCTTCTTGCTATCCCCCTTGTCAGCCGACTGTTTCTTGCCCTTGTCACCCTTCCTGTGTAACTTGTTCTTCCGGATCTGCGACTCAGTCAGCGTCGCTGATAACTCGATTGCCTGACGGAGTGTGGCAGGGTTACTACCAGTAAGAATATCTTGTACCGAGTCAGGTAGGCCGTCGATGTATCTTTCGATAGGCCTTGTCGAGTGGGGTAACCATTGTCGGGCAAAGCAAGCTCAATTCTTCAAACCGATCAGTATAAGCCCTGTGCTCACCACTATCTTGCTTCAAAACATCAAACTCCTTCTCCAACGCCCGCTGTTCATGGCGAGGACAGAATTCCCTCATCATAAGGGCTCTAAGTTCAGCCCATGTCTGTGCGAGAGCAACTTCTGCACCCCGGTCTCTCATTACCACCATTCCACCATGTAAGAGCCCTCTTCTGAAACACGCTCGAGGAGAACTCGACCTTGCGATTTATCCGGGCACTGCACGTGGCGAAAAGTATTCTCAATGCTTTCGAACCACTAAAGAAGCCCAGTCGCTCCTTCAGAACCACTAAACTTGAGTGGTTTAGCCTGATTAAAATCCTTGTATTTGCATGGAACATTGTTGTTGTTGTTATTGATGGCTTGGTTCCATTGAGCAAAGAGATTTGGAAATTGAGCAGCCATCTGCTGCGCAATAATTTCTGCCAGCTCGGCAGTTGCTATCAAATTGTCGCGTCGAGGAGGCATTCTAAAAGAGGTAAACATGAAAGGAAACGAGTGAGATGATTGGATGAAAAGAATGAGATGATAAAAACAAGAATTGCAAACAACCTAGATGGTGGTCATTCGACCGTATCACAAAGCAAACAAACGACACACAGTGACTAATCAAAGTAAATGGATCAAAAATAATGTATAATGAAGACATGCTCGCCTATAAGTGAACACTCATCCCAAGAATTCCCAGGTAAGCACAACTGGTCTCGCGTCTGGTTGAGATGTATACGAAGTGCTTGCCTAGACAGAAAACCCAGAATACAGGCATTCCACCCTTCCAGTTTGCACGTGTTCACATTATTTAAGACCCAAAACCTTGACGAGATTTGAAAATTTGAAGGCACAAGGCCAAAAATTTAATCAAACTGAAAAGGGTTCAAAAACCATATAACAGAGGGTTCAAAACCTTGTAATAAATCATTCAAAAACAGATGATTGTTTTTCAAAAATCGTTTCGGAAAATTTTGGCTTTTGTTCTGATAATCACCTAAGGATAGGTGATGTGCATGTTTTAAGATCTAAACACAAATAATTTGTGTTAGGGTCCTAGAAAAGTTATAGTCTAGTTCAAAGCATTACTAATAACCTAATTCCCTATAACCATTGGCTCTTGATACCAACTCTTCTGTCACACCCCGACCGCGTAAAACAACAAATCGCGGGCGGAAACATCTGGGTGTGTCGTAACAGAATAAATTGTTTCATAACCATGGTATACAAAGTTGTATTTTATTTATTAAACAAGGTGTTACATTGTCTTGAACAGTAAACAAAAGAGTTTATAACATAATTAAACATAGTCTAGCATCATTTTAAGTCTCTAAGGCACAGGTCCGCCCTAGTGTCATGATCTCATCCTCTACGGAAAAGCACCTGAAAACACATGTGAAAATAGGTACGTCAGCATAAAAATGCCTGTGAGATACATAGGTTTGTGAAAATAGGATTCATGACTTGTATTTGAGAAAATGTTTAGCCATGAACCTTGTAATTTTGCTTTGTCTTGTAAATCATTTGAAAAACGATAAGATCAATTGATATGTATAAGTAAATGTAAGGTTAAATGAATACCATGTAAAATGAGTTGTATAAGATAAATTGTTTTGTAAATCAATGTCGTGTGAAAATATGTAATTTGTATAAAAATGTAATATGTCTATACTGAAATGATTTAAATAACGGTTACGCTATGTAGTATTATACAAACACTTATATATAGGAAGTACCAGCGGCGTATCCACCATGTTTGTATCATATTACACACGTATCGTTACTCAAATCACTTACCCAAACAACCACCAATGTAACTTGTTCATGTACAAACCAATTGTCAAGTGTTATTGTGTAAACCATATCAAAATGTCAATGCCCAATGTAAACCACCAAATGTGTATATTAATGTCAAAATGTTTATGTTCAATGTAGATCATGTAATGTGTAACCAAAATGTCATGTATGGTAAGTGAAATGTATCAACTAAACCATATGTAAAATGCACAACAACAAGTATTGAAGTAAAACATAGTTTAAATCAAAGTCACGTTGTGTGTAACAAATGCATGCCATACTGATACAAACATTTATGCGGTATTGTTAAAATGCATACATCCCAAGCCTTGAGACTGTGGCGATAACCCTTAACAAATTAAAGGTTATCTAAGTTATGTATATCGAATTCGGTCATTCCTTTCATCCCCTTTCCCTGGGATGTCCGGAACGGGAGTTGTCATTCCTATGGTACCACTACCTACTAACGAACGGCGTAATTAATGTTAATGAATGTATTGTTCCATGTTAAACAAACCAAATGTCATAACAAAATGTAAGCATGTGAAAACAATGCACTAAGTATGTACTCAAATGAACATACATAGCGTGAAATGTAATGTAAAACGATGTACTAAGTAATGCACACAATGGGCACACCTAGCATGAAATGTGATGTAAAACAATGTACTAAGTAATGCGCACAATGGGCACACCTAGCATGAAATGTAACGTAAAACAATGTACTAAGTAATGCACACAATGGGCACACCTAGCATGAAATGTAATGTAAAACAATGTACTAAGTAATGCACACAATGGGCACACCTAGCATAAGATGTAATGATATCATGTACTATAATGTACTAACGAACATAGCATGTATATGATGTGAAAACATGAAAGCATGAAAGTAACAAGTAGGCACATGTGTTTCACCCCAAAACAGTTTAGAAAACAGTAAAAGAGGGGTCTATGTACTCACTTGAGATTGCTCAGATGTCTAAAGATAACCACCAAGCAATGATATAGATCACGGAATCAAACGGCACCTAATATAGGTAACTATGTTAATAAACCGGACCTAAATCGGAAGATCGGATAGAATGAGGGTTCATAAACCAAATAAGTATGGGAACTCATGTAGTATGGTTTAACAAAGCCTACATACTAAATGAAACCTAACCTAAGTGCTTGTGACCCATTACGACCCGTTTAGGTAGCTTATGCTACTTTAACGCGTCGTTCGCGTGAAACGCGTTCGGACCGCCTCACTAGTCCTATGACAAGTAATATATGCCTTAACATGTCTAATATGATTGTCAAATCAGTTTAGATGTCAAAAGTTATGTTACATATGTTTAAAATGAATTTTGGCATCATAGGGGTATTTTGGTAATTTACCTAAGGCATATAAACTACCTATCATACAACTACTTAAACGAAGCGACCATAAGGTATAACCTCATAAGGTTATTCCCTATATACTATGGTCACCTAATGTGTTTGGTCGGATCCTAATGATCGACCAAACGGGTCGGGTTCGAAAGTATAAGCGATTGTTTAGATCGCTTACCTTACGACCCTATATAAGCACTAAACTAAAAGTGACGAGCTAAGCATGCTAAAACATGCTTAACTAAGCTTAGAAAACAGGTTTGGTATCAAAACAAACGGTTTTGATACCCATAAGTAGTTTGGTTACAAAATACGTAAGAATACGTATTCTGACCGAAACTACGGCTCGTCACGGAGCCTAGATAACGTGGTAATCAGTAGGTATAGTCACTAAGGACTATAACCATCGTGATCACGCTCACGTTATGAAGTTCAAACGAACTTCGCATCGACCATAAACTGGTCAATGCAGAAAGTCAAACAAAGTTTGACTTTCGGACTCGAAAAGCAATAAAAGAACGAAAGAATACTTACGAAGGGTCCCCGAATGCTAATCAAGATCAAAATAGCTCAGGTATGAAACAAAGGTTTCAACTTAGAGCACAAATGATCAGATTCTTGTGAGAAATGTGTGCAAATGTGATGGGTATTTATAGATTTCGGGTAACCGTTAAGATCGTTTCATGAAAACCATGCTCGAATCTCATGCGTACATTTGTCAAAATGTTATGGTTACTGAAAATGGCCTATTAAGAGCTGAAAGGGCAAGTTTAGAACTTGTGGTTGTGGTTTAATCAGCTGATAATCTGCTGACTGTTTAGTCTGATCTGTTCTGCAGGTTGCCTTACGGACCTCAAAGCTGCCAATGTTGAGGTCCGTATGTTAACAACTTTGGCAGATTTACTGTTTTGGTCCCTGCAGTGCAATCAGCCCATTTTTGACACGTTTAAGGCCCGTTAACCCCATTTCAAAGCTCTAAAATGAAGTTAAAGTATAGGGAACTTAAAACATGCTCAAAAAATATCTCGGATGTCGGTTCGTTTAGCCGTACGGTTGCGATGTTCGGTTAATTACGACGGAATACGCATAAGTGCGAAAAACGATCCAAATGACGCGACGAATGGATTTTTCTTATGGCGAACACTAAAATATAATATAGTCATGTTCACATAAATTTTTTTGGATGTCCGGATGTATTCAGAACGTAAGTTATGCGCGAAAATGCAAACTTGTGCACTTTTTGACACTTTTAGTCCCTGAATGACCCAAAAGTTTATTTTAGCACACCGAACCCCTCAAAGCCTATTTCTAAGC